>JACVTC010000134.1:437500-507854 GCA_016946835.1 Neocallimastix lanati (nom. inval.)
TATGTTGAAAAACGTTTATGTACCATAAGGGCCTATGAAAATGGATGGATTTCATTAACTGTAAATTAATTAAAAATAAATAAGATAACACTTCCCTTTTCGATATCATAATATTTGAATATATATTAATTATTTTTTTTATTTATTTCTTTTTTTTTTTCATAATCATTTTTCACTTTTATTTTATATATTTTTATATTATTTATTTTATTATATATATAAACAATTTATATTATATATTATTATTATATTTTTATCTTTACTTTTATTTTTATTTAAATTAATATTAGCCTGCATATAATCAAAAATATAGATTTACTATTGGGGATTACGATGTTTATGAATTTTCATTGGAAAATTGCTCATCTCAATTAACCTCTGCAGAAGAACAAAAAGAATGGGATTTATTTGAAACAGTAGATAAAAAGTAAAATAATAATAATATTAAAAAATAATTACATTATTTTTTATATATAATTATTAACTATGAACTATTAAATAACAACAATAATAATATTAATAATAAATAATATATATATATATATATATTAATATAATTTAAAAACATAAAGGCGTATGGAAATAAGAAACTATATTGTAGGTAAGAGTTTCCAAGAAATACCTGAAATGCTGGGTTTTCGATTAATGATATTTGGAGAAATAGTATCAGCAAGAAAATTTGAAGAAAGTTCAATGTAATATATTATAAAATATGATATATATAGATATTTTATTTAATTTTATTGATTATTGATTACTATTTTTTTTCATATTGTGTAATTTATTATTATTAAATAATATGAATAATAATAATAAAAATAATTTACAAATATCATATATATTTTATATTTTTTAATGATATTTAATACTAGATATATTCAATATTCCTTAGAACTACCTAAATATTGGAAAAAGAATGATATAAATTCACCGAAGCAAATGCTATTTGGAAATACACAATCAACAGATTTTATTTATGATCCCCCAACTGATGATTACGAAGCAAGATTTGCTTATCCATTTGAATTTGATTTACTTAATGCACATTATGGTAATTATTATTATTATTATTATTATTATTATTATTATTATTATTATTATTATTAAAACTTTTATTTTAATTACAAAATTATTTATTTATTTTATTTATTCATAATTAATATTTTTTTATTAATAATTAAATTATTCTATACACATAATTTTGTTGTTGTATTAAATATTATTATAAATATTAATATTATTAATATATATATATATATATAAATAAATGAATATATATAAAGATCCATTTATTAAATGGCCTGTCATATACTTTCATGTATGCACCAAAGATAAATGGTTTAGAAATATAACACTTGGTTATGGGTATTATAGTATACCTTGGTTACCTGGTAAATAAAATGTTCTCCTAATATAATATGAATTCATTATATAATAATAATAATAATAATAATAATAATAATAATAATAATAATAATAATAATAATAATAATAATAATAATAATAATAATAATAATAATAATAATAATAATAATAATAATAATAATAATAATAATAATAATAATAATAATAATAATAATAATAATAATAATAATAATAATAATAATAATAATAATAATAATAATAATAATAATAATAATAATAATAATAATAATAATAATAATAATAATAATAATAATAATAATAATAATAATAATAATAATAATAATAATAATAATAATAATAATAATAATAATAATAATAATAATAATAATAATAATAATAATAATGACAAATGAATTTAAATAAACAATATTTTAATTATTATTATTTTCTTAAACAATAAACCAAAACAAAATAATATGTATATATATATTTTAAATATCTATAATCAAATAAAATAAAAATAAAAATAAGGCCATTATGATGAAACAATAAATACATGGAGAGCTTATCCTTCAATTAATGAAAGAATGGGTCAATATTTTGTAGGGAGAACCCTAACACTTGAAGATATTTCTTATGTTAATTTTCCAAGAGGATTTAATGTAAATATATATATATATATATATTATATAAATTTAAAAACTTACAGTTTAAAAAATTCATTTATTAAATAATATATATATATATATAATTTAAATATTATCTTTTTTTGTTTTTGTTTTAAATATTAATAAACTTTTTAATTGATTCTTATAGAAAAAATATTTGAATAAATATGGTTTTCAAACTGAAACATCAGGTTCATTAAGAATAAGATTAAATATAGTTCATCAAGTTGGGTAAATATTTATTAATGTTATTTTATTATTATTATTATTATTATTATTATTATTATTATTATTATTATTATTATTATTTTAAAATAAAAAAAATCTGAAAGAACAAAATATAAAGAAATTTTATGATGTTATATTATTATATTTTTATTAATCATAATTCTTTATTTTATAAATATATTTAGTTCATTCCATTTAATTAATCCAAATAAGGATGATAATGGGTAAATAGATATAAATAATAGAATCATTATTATTAATTTATTTAACAACACTATAAAATTTTATGATAAATAATACATATTTATTAAATATTTATTTTATTATATTTAGATTCTTGAAAAATAATAATCTTAAAGAAATATCAGGTAAAATCCATAAAAATTTAATTATTATAAATATTTTAATTCATATATTATAATTATTATATATTAATCTCATATTTCTACTTTTTGATATATATAATTATTATTTTTTCCCTTTTAATATAGATGCCTTGTTAAGAGCAAGAAAACGTGTTGATTTCCTTCGTCAACAACAAAATAAAAAGAATAATTAAATTAAAATAAGAATATCTTGATAAATCATATATTTTAAGAAAAACGTTATATGTATGAAAAAAAATTATTTTTATTTAAAAACTTTTTAAATATATTATTAAAATCTATTATAATATGATAAAAAAATAAAATACATTTGCTTATTACTAATATAAATATAATAATATTATAATAATTATATTTTTTTTCATGAATTCTTCATATAGATTTTTTTTTTTTTTTTTTAATTTTATTTACTTTTATATAATTTTTATTTTTTAATTTTTTTTTATTTTTAATATTTTTTAATAATTAATATTCATAGTAAATATTTTTGGTTACATTGTTTTTTTGTAGATAATTTTTTTATTTAAATAATATTTCTGTTAATAGTAATATATATCTTTATATCTTTATATATAAATATAATATATATGTATATTTTTTTTGGTTACATGGCTTTATATAAATAATATTTTTATTTTTATTTAATTATATTTTTTGTTTTTATTATTTTTTATTTATTTATTTTATATTTATTTTTTATAGGCTATAAATAATAATTATTATTATGCGATATAAATATAAATATTATAATTAATTAATTTAATTAATTCCTGTTTTTGTTTTTTTGATGTTATTGTAATTGATTGATAATAACTAATAAAACAAAAAAAAAAAAAAAAAAAAAAAGAAAAAAATAGGATAAAAAAAGATAAAATTTAATTATTATTATTATATTTATTTAAATATATATATATATATATTAAGATTAAAAGAAAAGAAAAGAAAAAAGAAAACTATAGATATTATTTAAATTAAAATTAAAGTAAATGAATATATTTATTGAGCTAAAGCGTGGTCATATTCTACATTTTTACTATTTATTATTTCTTCATTATCTTTAACTATAATAAATATATATAATTTTAAATATTTAAATAATATTATTAATTAGTATAAATTAGTATTACTTTATAATAAGTTCTATCTTTTTGATATTATATAAATATGAAAATATATTATTATTATTATTATTATTATTATTATTATTATTATTATTATTATTATTATTATTATTATTATTATTATTATTATTATTATTGTTATTATTATTATTATTATTATTATTGTTATTATTATTGTTATTATTATTATTATTATTATTATTATTACTTACTTTTTATTTCTTTTGCAAACATTTCTGATAATCTAAAATTATCAGGTATTCCAATCATATAATCTTGACTATTTCTATTAATTACTTCCTTTATTGAAGATTCACCACACGATAATCGTCGAAGACTTTTCACATAATCAATTTGTGATTGAGATGAAACAAATAGGCTACTGCAACGTTCTTTTCTTCTTCTTCTGAATTCATTTTGTAAATTTTCTGCATCTAGAATAGTTTCTAATTTCTCTTTGTCTGATTCCATATTTATATTCTTACATTTTTCATTAATTAAATTCACAACTTCTTCACTGAGACTTAATTGATCTCTGGTTGTTGATTCTTCTTTAATTGCCTGAATATTTTTATAATTATTATTTTTTTGTACATTAGTATTACTTCTTCCTCTGACTTTAAAGGATCCGGTAATAAGGTCATCACTAGTAATTTCTGGAACCTCTGAATCACTGTTCTCGCTACTATGATTATCGGTATCCCGTAGACTCTGATCAACATCTTTCTCATTTTGTTGATTTTCATTAAACAGTACAGGACTAGAGTGTTCCATTTTATTTTGTAATTGTAATTTATTTCTGGCATCTTTTTGAGCTTTTGATACAGAATGAACATTTAAATAATCTTCTGGCCCACTAAATAGTATGGACATAATATTTTCTTCTTCTTCAGATTCTTTTAATGTTGTCCAACAGAATACCGCTTCAAATTCAGATAAAATTAATACAAATAATCCAATAGGTATTCCAAGTGTTGGTCCAAATACTATAGCAATATTAGAAAGAGTCATTTTATTTAATTCACTATTTTGAACAATTCGTACTAGATGAGCTGCCAAACATCTTAATAGTGTATAATTGGCTAATGGAAGATAAGAAATAAGGTTTGCTAATGCTACAACTTTTTCTTCACGATCTGGTATTGCTATTAATATATATAAATATATATATATATATATATTTTTTTTTAATTTTAATTTTAATTTTAATTTTAAATTTAAATATATTTTGTTTTATGATATTCTAATTATAATAATTAAAAATATATCTATATATATAAATAATTTAAAATTTGTACTTACAAGCAATTTCGATAAATCTTGGTTGGAATTCTTTTGTCATAATAGTTGTTGGTAATTCTCTCAGATATAATTTTAATAAACCAGTTATTACATGAACATCATAAATTTCTTTATCTTGAAGTAAATTTACATCTCCGTCTATATTAGTTGATTATTATATATTAAATGTAATAAAAAATGAAAAATGAAAAAAAAGAAGAAAGAAAACATATATTACTAAATTATATATAATATATAAATAAATAAATAAATAGATAAGTAAATAAATAATATAATAAAAATTAAATCCATACATCTATCAAATCTATTTTTTAATGATTGTATGGTTGCTTTGCTACCAGATAATCGATATATACCTTCCTCTTCATATGCTTTTTTATTAAATATTGTAAGATAAATTAATTATTATTAGATTATTATAATTAAAGAATAATAATAATATGTTTTTTTTTTAAATTATTAAATTTTTAATTTTTATATTACCTCCTTTTGCATCTAAATATTCAATACATCTATATACAATTGCTGGTAATTCGTAATCATCTTTAATTTTTGAATTTTTAATAGCAGTTTCCAAATTGACTCCGAAGACTTTTTTATTTTTATCTAAATCTTTATTATCAATATCTATCATTAACATTATCATTATTATTAATTAAAAAATTTATAGGATTAATATAATTATTGTTTTTTTTTATGATGCTTTTATTATATTTTTTTAATTATAATTGAAAAAAAAGAGATGCCATTAATTATATATAAATTAATTTCATACCATTTACGCTATTGGTATTCTTTTTAAATTTATACCATGAGAAATGTATTTTTCTTTGTTTTTCTTCTTTTCCAACTTTCAGCTTTTCATTTCTTTCATATGCTACTGTAGATTTTGGTACTAATGGTGGAGGAATCGTTTGTTTCATGACTCTTTCATTATCATCAATAACATCAGATTTTGGGTTTTCATTTTCAGTATATTCATTATTTTCATTATTTTCATTATAATTTTCATCTTCATTATTATGGTCATTAGTGTCATCATTTACTTTTTTCCCATCATCCTCATTATTATTTTCGTTACTATTTTTTCTTGATTTATTTTTAATGTATTCGTTAATATCTATACCTTGTTTTTCAAATTCTTCAAAGTTAAATCCTTCTGGTATATAATTTTTCTCATCATAATCTAATATAATATCAACATCTTCTTCTTCATCAGAAGAATCCCATCCATTATTATTGCTTGATGGTGATTCAATATTATTATCCCCAGAATCCTCATTATTTCTATTATTATTGTTTCCATTTCCATTTTCATTATTATTTTCATTATTAATGTTTTCGTTATTATCGTTTTCATTTTCATTATTATTACTATTATCATTAATTTTATTTTCAAGTTCATTATTATCATTAATTTTATTTTCAAGTTCTTTATTATCATCATTATGAGTTTCTGCTCCTTCTTTTATAGTATCTTTACTTTCTATATATTGTTCTTTATTAATTTCATTGATTGAGCTATCATGACTCTTATTCACATCAAAACTATTATTATTACTTTTACTTAATACATTATTATTTGAATTCATTAGTGATGCAACACTTTCATTTTCTCTTTTTAATTTATCAATAACTGATTTAATTTTTGTAACCCATTCATCTCTATCATTATCATTTTCAGAGCATAATAAATGCTTGGCATATATTTTATCTTCTGCAGTTTTAGCTATTACACCTTTTTCATCTTTATATTCAATAATTCTAAATGCATGATGGAACTTTTCTTTATTACTAACTGAAATAACTTTAGCATGTTTTAAATTAATAGTGCCATTGAGATCTCCACCTTTCTGTTTTTATAAATTTATAAAATTAAAAAAAATAAAAGAATAAAAAAAAAAAGAGATCCAAAAAAGAAATTTAAAAAAATTGTTAAGATATTTAAATATTTATATAGAAAATTAACAGTTTATTACAAATTATAATAATTAAGAAATAATTTGTTTTATCAAAATTAAGTATGAAATTTATTATATATATATAAAATAAAATTTATTTCTCTTTTATTTTCTATAATCAATTAATAATTTAATAAACAAAATAAAATTCCTACACTTTCATAAAATGATATATCTTTTTCGTTAAGAATAAAATATTTTGTTCTCCATCCCATGAAATTATTCTTTTTAAAGAGATATCCACTTTTAATGCATGATCCCTTTATATATATATATATATTTAGTATAATCCATATAAATTTGTTTATTGATAATAACAAATATTATTAAAATTAAATGTTTAATGGATTAACCATATTTTTATTTAATATAATATATATATTATATTAACTATGATATATTTTATTACTTTTTCATCATTTTCTCTGTTATTAATTGTTGCAATAATATCTTTGGATAAAAATTCGGCAACTTCTATAGAATTTCTATATTCATTACATAAATGTTGCAAATACATTTCCATAGCAAGCTTTTTTTTTTTTTTTTTTTTTTATTATTGTTAAATTTAAATATATATTAGTAAATAATTTTTTTTTAATATTTATTATTTTATTATTAAATTGATTAATTTTTGTAATATATTAATAAATAAATGTATAAAATATGTATAAAAAAAATAAAACCTTTAATTGAATTCTTTTATTTTCTATTTTTAAACTATTTAAATTTCTTTCAGGTAGTTTTCCAATATTTTGAATTTGCTCTTTTGGATAATTTGTTTTAATCTTTTAATAATAATAATAATAATAATAATAATAATAATAATAATAATAATAATAATAATAATAATAATAATAATAATAATAATAATATAATTACATATAAATTAATAGTTAATATGATAGTTTATATATTTATATATTTATATTATTAAATATATATTATTATTCTTTTCTTATTTGGTCAAATTGATATTATTATTATCTTTTTTTTTTTTTTTTTTTTATTTTTTTTAACATTTTTTTATTATTTAGTTAAATTAGTGTTATTATTATTATCATCTTTTTTATTACTTATTACTTATTATTATTTATTATTTATTATTATTAATTATTATTATTATAATTATTATTCAACTTATTTCATTTTATTATATATGCATAATAAAAAACAATTCTTACAATATTTTCTAAATTTTGAATATTAGTATATGATTTCCGAATTCTCCATAATTCAGTACCGTTATCTGCATTCCAAACACTAATAATAAATGAAACGTCTTTTTTATTTCTATCATTTTTACAAAATTCTAATTTTTGAATTGACACTGTAATTTGATCTGAAAAAATTTCTTTATCTTCAAAATTATTTATAGAACTATTCATTACACTATCATTTTCCTCGGTTGATGATTTTATATGATTATTAATTGAATCATTACTTTCTGCATTTTTTAATGATATATTATTTTCTGATCTATATGTTGTTTCTTTCGCTAATTGACTTGAATGACTAAATTTTCTTCCATGAATTAAATTTTTGTTTGTAGCCTCATCATCTGTTGATGAATGATCAACATGAAATATTGGACTAAGTGTTGTATATGAACCATCGACTGTTGGACTTGCAATTTTCGAATAAAAATAAGATATTTTTCCTTGATTTGGGAAAGATGTTTTAATACTTAATGGTGTTTTTGGTGTTTTAGGAGTTTTCGGTATTTTTGATGTTTTTTCTTTATTTACATTATTATCTTCTTTCTCGATACCATTCTTTTGTTGTTGTAAAATTATTAATTCTTTATTATTTAATTCTTCTCTTAATTTTTGAATATGTGTGTTTTGTTTTTCTATGAATACATTTAATTCATTAAGTTTATTTGTTAATTCTTGATTTTTTTCTTCAGCTTGCTTTAATTTTAATTTTAAACTTTCAAAAGTTTCATTTTCTTCTGCCATTTTACAAGAATTTCCTTTTTTTTTTTTTTTTTTAAATTTATTTATATAATATTTTTATATTGTTCCTTAATACAGTTATATCTTTCTTTATTAATTTTTCGTACAATATATATTACTTTTATTCTTTTATTATATATGATATATATGATTATATAATTCCTTTTTTTTTTTTTTTTTTTTTTTTTTTTTTTTAATAAACGTATTAATTTGATATAAAAAATATTATTTTAAGATATTCATGATTTTATTATTTAATAAAAAAAAATATAATTATGAAATTTACTAAAAAATAATTATTGTTAAATTATAGCATATATATAAATATATAATCTTTTTATTAAATATCACTTTTACTAGGAAAAAAAAAGTTAATTATTAAATTATTACATAAACGAATTAATAAAAATTTGGCATTTACAAAACATTTTATTATATATTAATAATCAATATTATAAAATGTATTATATATAATTTAAATATTTGCATTTCTTTATATTTTCAATATTTTAAAATGCTGATTACTATTTCATTTTTACTTATGATAATTAACAATAATTTATAAACTTTAATTATATTTAATAAAATAATATTTAAGAAAATGTTATATAACAAAATTATTACTAATATGTAAAAATATTAATTAAATGTTTATATATATATATATGTTTTTATTATTATTTTTATTTTATTATATATATAATTTGTTTATAAAATATAATTTAATATACGAAATTATAATTATATGTTTTTATATCTAATTATAGAATTTTATTTAAAATGAAATATAAATTTTTTTTCTTTATTTTTGACTTTTTTATTAAATTATAATTTTTAAATTATGTTAAAATGTTAATAATATATATATTTTTTATAATTATTCTTTTTTTTTAATTTATAAAAATAATTTTATTATTTAAAAATAAAGAAATATAAATATTATCAAAATTTAATTTATTAATAATTTAAATATAACAATTTTTCATATATTATCATTATTATTAAAAATATTTTTTAATATAAATTAAAGTTTTGAATAAAAAATTTAATTATAAAAAAAAACTTTTAAAATAAATAATTAATTGGTACTTTTTTCATATGATGTTTTATAAAATAAATAAATAAATAAATAAATAAATAAATAAATTTATCATTTTTTAATTTTTTAAAAGTTTTATTAAAGTTTTGATTATATTTAATTTATTTGACCTATAATTTTCTAATCTTTTGATGTTAACCATTAATAATAAAATTTATATTACTTTTCAATTCACTAGTATTTATTTTTATTTTTTTATGCACCATATATATTGGTAAATTTTATATAAAGAACAAATCATTAAAAAACACTCTAGATACAATAATTAATAAAGAATATAATTTTAAATATTTTTATTTTTGTATGATATAATTCATTTTTTATATTGTAATAATTGAATCAGTATATTTATCGTTATGATTTATTATGTTAATGTCATATTACTCAAATAAGATTATGTTAATGTTATTACTCAAATAAAATTAAATAAATTTAATTTTTATATTTAAAAACGGTAATAAATAATATAAAAATAAAATTTATAAATATAAATGAATATTAATCTACAATATGAATTAAAAAAAAAAAATAAAAATAAAAAAAAAAAAGCTCCCTATTATTATTATTATAAAAAATATGATGGATGCATTAATTTGAATGTTAAATAACTATAATGTTATTTATATTTTAAATAGTTAAAAGATAAGTATTTTAATTTCTTTGTTAATTTAGATAATTTTTTTTATGTAACTTGATATTGGAAATATGTATTGTTTTCAATTGGGAATTGATCTTAGAATAAAAGTTATTATATATTGGAATATTATTATTAATTGAGTTATTGTTTTGATCTTTTTCGAAGTTATTCTTTAAAAATTTTCTATAATTATGTAGTATTCTTAAAGTTGAATTAATTTGTTCATATTTTGAATTATTTATTGATAATGTACTTTCTATATCTTCATTATCTGAAATCATATTAATTGAATTATCATTATTTAAAAAAATATTATCATTATTAATATTTTTTGTATTTGTTTCTATATTATTTTTGTGTAAGTCCAATTGTGTTGATGCAATATTACTATATATATATGAATTTATTATGGAACATTTCATTTTGTATATTTGAAAAGACCTTAAATTTTAAAAATATAATAATAATTCGAATATTAAATAAATTTATGTTATTAATTATAAATATAAAAATAATATTAAATATTATATTGTCAAATATAAAAACTTGAATATAACTTATGAATAACACTTTTTTATATAAATTTAAAAATAAATTTAAAAATAAATAAATACTATATAAATTTAAAAATAAATTTAAAAATAAATAAATACTAACTTATTATCTATACTTAATTTTTGACGTTTTAGACTACCATCACAATCAATGAAATTTGATCTTTTTATTCCAGCATATTTCATTGTATTCATTTTTTTTTTTTTTTTTTTTTTTTTAAAAAAAAATAAAATATTTAATTTACTTTATTTAAATAATGTTTATGTAGATTTATATATATATATATATATTTTATATTATTCTAAAATAAATCAGATTATAAATTATTATCAAAATTTGTTAATAAAATTATGAATACTAATATTTAAATTAGGCGATTTTAAAAATTTCTATAAATTAAAAGAAAAAAAAATTAAATAAAGAAATTTTAAAAACTTTTTATATAATTGATATTAGACACTTTGAGAATCTACAAATCTAGTTAATGGAATATTGTATAAAAATATCAATATTATTAATAGAATATTATTTTAAAGTATTAATATATATAAATTTGTTAATTTATATATATGCAATTTGGATTTGAAGATTGGATGAAATGCAATTTATAATAAAAAAAAATTTTTATTTAAACTTCTTTTTTAAAATTAAATTTATTTAAGATTTAAAAAATTTATGGTAAAAAGTTTGAATTTATAAAAAATATCCAAAATTTTATATATAAATTTTTTTTTTAATATTTTCATTATAATTTATGTAAAATATAAATGAAAATGATAATGAAAGTTATATAAAGACTTTATAATATAAAAATTTAAAAAGACAAAATATTTATTATAAATAAAATTATAAAAAAATTTTTATTTAAATTTTTTTATCTGTTTAAAATAAGAAAATATAATTTATTTAGATATTAATGTATAAATTATTTCTTTAATAATGAATTTTTATAATTTTTATTTAAAAGTTATATTTTTCGTAAATATTAATATCTAAATAAATAAATTATAATTCTTTTTAATAAGTCTTTATATATAATATATATTAATATTTATGGAAGAAAAACTTATAAATATATAATATATATTAATATTTAGAAAGAAAACTTTTTAAATATTAATTTTATAATATTTAATTCATTTTCTGACAAACTTTATAATTTTTTAACATATATAAACATAGTATTTTTATAATATTTTTTTAAATTATAAACATAGAAATTATATTATGAAAATTTTATAATACTGTAATAAAAATTATAATTATTTATGTTTGATGTTATATCATTATTATTATTTTTTTTTTTATTATTATTATTATTTTTGGTTTGGTTTGGTTTGGTAATTTATTATTTTCAACAAGCCAACAAAAATAATATATATATAATAAATCTAATTTATTAATTATTTTTTTAACTTATATTTTTTATTTAAAGAAATTATAAATAATGAAAATCTATATTATAGACTTTCATATTTTTTATTTAAAGAAATTATAAATAATGAAAATCTATATTATAGACTTTCATATTTATGAAGTATTGTATTTATTATTGTTATTTTTACAAATATTTAATTTATAAAAATATGGATTGGATTGTTCTTAAAATAATATTTCATAATCAGAATCAAAGAAACCTAATAATTTTCTAAATGATTTATTTCAATAGAATCGAAGAAACCTAATAATTTTATTGATTTATTTTATTGAACAAGCCTTGTAAATTTAATAATAATATATTACAATTAGTATTTACAATTTCTTGAAGCCTGATTTACTTTAAATATTTTTTATTTAAAGAAATTAATAATTTTCTAAATGATTTATTTCAATAGAATCGAAGAAACCTAATAATTTTATTGATTTATTTTATTGAACAAGCCTTGTAAATTTAATAATAATATATTACAATTAGTATTTACAATTTCTTGAAGCCTGATTTACTTTAAAAGCACATATATATGAAATTACAACAATATATAATAATAAGCCTAATAATAATTTATATTTTTATATATCTTCAGAAAGTGATTTTTTTTAATTTAGTTTTTTTTATAAAATATTTTAATATTAATGTTATTATTGATATTATTTTATTATAATTATAAAATTTTATAAAATTATATATAATAATTAATATATATATATTTATTTAATTTATTATGAACTTATAAAAATTTAAAAAATGTAAAAAGTGTATTTAAATAATAATAAGAAGAATGATAATAATAATAAGAATTAATAATAATAATTTTATTAAAAAGATTCAATAATATTTTTAAAAGAATATTTATGCATAAAATTTTTTTTTAAAAAAAAATAAAAAAATAATTAAAATATGAACAATGTTTAAAATGTTATTAATTATAAAGGTATACTTATATACATAATACGATAAAAAAATACTATAGTTTATACTTCATCACTAATTTCTATATAGAAATTGAAAATTAATAAATAAATAAATAAATAAATAAATAAAATTAATAAATAAATAAATAATAAAAAATTAAATATTTGATAATAAATAATATATTGTCATATTTATTAAATTATATTGCCAATAAAAATATATAATTAGACACATATGATTGGTGAATTAGATGTTGTAAAAAAAGAAAAGTAACGTTTGTTAATTTCTTTAATAACCTCTCTTCAATTTTAGCTTTAATAAATTCGAGATGGTAATATTATGTTATTATTTTATGGATTTTGTTTGATGGATGAATAATATGAAGTTTTGTTAAATTTATTAAATAAGATTTTTGTTTTTATTTTTTTCGTTGAAATATTTGATGGATGAATAAAGAAGTTTAATATTATTTAAAAGTAGATAATAATATAGATTACAATATAAGTAACTTTTTTATTATATAAGGCAAATGTTGATAAAGAATTTTTCAAAGTAAAAATATAATTATGTAATAAATATATATAATGTTTTGTTTATTTTAATGAATTATTTATGTTTTTTATATAATAAAAAATGAAATATTTACATGATAAATAAATAATAAAATAATTAAATAGTTTAAATATATAATTTATAAAAAAAAATAATAGAGTACCGAAAAGTCAGCTTCCAACCCAATGAGGGAACTTAAGTTAGAAAAGCTCTGTCTCAACATTTCTGTTGGTGAATCTGGAGATAGACTTACTCGTGCCTCTAAGGTTTTAGAACAATTAACTGGTCAAGTTCCAGTTATGTCTAAGGCTCGTTACACTGTCCGTACTTTCGGTATCAGACGTAATGAAAAGATTGCTGTCCACTGTACCGTTCGTGGTCCAAAGGCCGAAGAAATTCTTGACAGAGGTTTAAAGGTTAAGGAATACGAATTAAAGAGATCTAACTTCTCTTCTACCGGTAACTTCGGTTTCGGTATCCAAGAACACATTGATTTAGGTATTAAGTACGATCCAAGCATCGGTATTTACGGTATGGACTTCTACGTTGTTATGGGTAGACCAGGTTTCAGAGTTGCCAGAAGAAAGCAACAATCTGCTAAGGTCGGTTTCCCACACCGTAACACTAAGGAAGAAACCATCAACTGGTTCAAGAAGAGATTCGATGGTATTGTTTTAAACAAATAGACATAAATAATATCAATAAAATCTGTTCACAAATTATTATACGATTTTTAAAAGCATAAAAAAAAATCAAACATTTGAATTTTCTATATATATTATTGTGTATTGAAAAATAAGAAAAAAACGTGGATATAAAAGTTTTTAATTATATTAGGGAAAGATAGTTATTATAATATATTATTCAGTAATATACTATTTTATAAGCATTTGAATTCTTTTTTTATTATTTAAAAAATATTGGAAATAAATGTTATAAGGTAAAAAATGATACATTAAATAATTATGGTAATAAAATCGTATTAAATTTATATAGGGAATTTTAAATTAAAATAAAAAGTAAATTATATTTAAAAATTGAAATTAAATATTGATATTTGATGAAAGTGAATATGGTAAAATTTGAATAAATAGAAAAATATGGAATAAGTATTTAATATAGTTGATAATTATAAAAATAAGAGGAATAAAAAAAAAAGGTGTAAAAACTAATTCAATGTGAATAAAATAAATAAATTATTTAATTTTTAATAATAATCAGATTGTTTGTTGTTTTAATTCTATTAATTGTAGTATCTTTTAATTTCATTGATATTAGAATGATAATATGATTTTTTTTTTTTGTAAATATTATTAATAAAAATATTTTCGAAAGTAATATATAATAACGATAACTTAAACAATGTATATTAAAAGATGTTTTTTTTTTTAAAGTTAATTAATGAATTTTTATTGATTAAATTTGTAGTAGGAAAAAAAATATATATATATATATAAATATATTATATATTATTTTTTTATTTTTGAATATTTAATTTTTGTTTATATAAATAATTTTATTAGACCAGAACGATTTGGATTTCGTAATAAAGAAGAAAGTGTTAGTTTATTTATTTCAATTCGAGGAATTTGTCAAAGGCGTAAAAATGATAATAAAGAAACTTACCTTGCTTTTCTAGATTTAAAAAAGGCATATGATTCTGTTCCAATAGGTAATATTTTATATAAATTAGATGCTTTAGGTATTAGAGGTAAATGTTATCAATTTATAAAATATCTATATTTGACTTCCAAAGCCAGTGTTAAAATTGATGATCAATATTCGGAATCTTTTAATATTATGAAAGGAGTTAGACAAGGTTGTCCACTATCATCAATTCTTTTCAATCTATTTATTAATGACATTTTTAATAATTTTTCAGAACTTGGAATTCCTTTAGGCGAATCTAGATGTTGCGGTGGACTCTTTGTAGATGATATTGTTCTGTGTGCACCGTCAAGAACTAAATTAAAAAAAATGCTTAGGAAGGTAAATGAATGGGTTAAATTTAATATGATGAATTTTGGAATTAACAAGTGTGCAACGATGGTGATTCGACCAGATACACCTCTTTTTCAAAATAAAAGAGATCCTACTTTTCATCTTGCTGGTCAATCAATCCCAATAACTAAATGTTATACCTATTTAAGTATACCATTTGATAAAAGCTTATCGTTGAACCCTATTATTAAATTACTTAACTCTAAAGTTACTAAAGCTCTCTTTTCTGTTAGTAAATTTCTTACAAATTCCAAAATTCCTATTCCATTTAAGAAGATTATAATTAGCTCCTATGTACTTAGTAAAGTCTCTTACTTTGCACCTTTACTTGGTTCAAATAAAGCAAGAACAAATAATACTCAGAAATTAATTAATAAAAGATTAAGATGGATTGCAGGTTCACAAAAAGCCAAATCTCTTATTAATGTATATTCTATTTCAAAAGATTTAAATATTCCTCCATTGTCAGCTAAGTGTGCTTTGTCTCAAGTCAAATGTTTTGACAAATGGAAAGATTCAAATTGTATTATTTCCTTTTTAGGTAATAACATTCCAAAATCTAGAAAATATACATGGACGAAAGAAAGTAGAACTCTTAAACGTAAACTATAGAAAAGAGGTAATAACGATAATAAAATCAAGGATTTTTATTGGAAAAGAGATATAAAAATCAATTCTATTAAAGCTGAATTTTATGACAACAGCAAATTCGAAGATACATCAAATTTTATAAAACTTTGTTATGAATATCCTGATCTTTCATATGGTTTCTATTGGCTATTGAGAACACGAATCGGATATAGATTAGATGCTAGAATTGCTAAAGCTACAAAAATAATAGATCAAATGTGTCCTAATTTTTGTCCCTATTGTAAAAGTAATAAACAATGGATAAGGTATTGGTTAATTGATTGTCCATTTTTCAATCATATTCGTAGTAAAGTTAATGATAAAATTTTATTTTTATATAATGCTTTTAACCGTGGCAACCTAACAAATAATATTGATATTAGTAATAATGATAATAGCAACAGTAATAATAGTAATAGTATTATTAGTAATGTTAGTAATAGTATTGAAAATAATGTGTATGTTGATTCTAGTGTGTGTGAAAAAGTGTTTAATTTCCTTCTTGGAGGAAGAAGTATTAATAACAGTACAAGGGAATGGAAGGATATATTTAAGTGCCAGATGAAATCATGTGCTTATTCTAATACTCCATTCTTGGTGGTTACTGAGGCTTCTTCAATCGATTATACCTATTGCTATTGGCCAGCAATGATCTTTGTTTAATAGGTTCAAATCGAATCGTACTACTACTACCAAGAAACAGTAAGACAGGCCAGCAGGACTAGCGCAACCAATGAAGATCATAATTTCGTATCTTAAAATTATGATTAACATTGTGAAGTCAAAAATAATTATTATACTTCAGTATAATAATGCCCTTGTGAAGTCTTACAGATATTAATTAAATGAAACTAGAATGTTTTATACCATTATTTTATTTTATTTTATTTTGTGTTTTTTTTTTTGTTTTGTTTATTTTTTTATCTTTTTTTTTTTTTTTTTTTTTTTATTACATGTATTTTTTCAAATACTTAATTAATAAAGATGAAACAAGTCTGCTGCTGTTAAAAAAAAAAAAAAAAAAAAAAATTTATTTATTTTTAGTTTTATATTATTATTATAAATGTAAAATGTATGAAAAATAAACTTCAAATGTATTGAAATATATTGTATTATAAATAATATATAAGCCACAATGAATTAATATAAAAACATTTAATTTAGAATAATTAAGTGCTCTTTATCATAAAATATATTTAATAAAATGAGGGTGGTGCTTTCGGAATGTGGTTTTAAATATTTTACATAAATTTCCATTTTGGAATGTGGCTTATATTATTTTTTATATATTTTTATTTATAAATAAATATTTAAAACATTAAAATTAAATGGCACATATAATTTCTTTGAAAAAATAATTATTAAAAATATTTAAAATGTGATATATTTCAAAAATAATGATGATTTACATTCGCCATATTCTGAAAATTTTTATATATTTATTAATTTATTCATTTATTTATTTAATAATAATATTTAATAATATTTTTTTTTTATGCTATTTTTTAACTATAAAGTTTGTTTATTATATGGAAATATAATAATTTACATTAATTTAAAATACTGTAAAAATTATAATAAAATTTATGTTAACATATATGCTATATCATTATATAATTTATTTGTTGCTAAATTCAGTTTTTATTTTAATTTCATATCAATATCTTATTTATTTTATTTTATCATATTATATATTATTATTTCACTGAATATTTATTTATTTTATATTATTTTATTTTGTTTCGATTGATACTTGCAATTTATTATAATTCACATATTTATTTTATTTATTTTATTTTATTAGTACTTGTATTTTTATTATAATTCAAATATTTATTTTATTTTTATTAATACTTGTATTTTTATTATAATTCAAATAATTTTTTTATTTTATTATATTTCATATTTATTTTATTTTATTTTATTTTATTTTATTTTATTTTATTTTATTTTATTTTATTTTATTTTATTTTATTCAATCTGTACTTCATATTTATATTTCTACTATTTATTTTATTTTATTTTATTTTATTTTATTTTATTTTATTTTATTTTATTTTATTTTATTTTATTTTATTTTATTTTATTTTATTTTATTTTATTTTATTTTATTTTATTTTATTTTATTTTATTTTATTTTATTTTATTTTATTTTATTTTATTTTATTTTATTTTATTTTATTTTATTTTATTTTATTTTATTTTATTTTATTTTATTTTATTTTATTTTATTTTATTCAGTCTGTACTTTATAATTATATTTCTACTATTTATTTTATTTTATTTTATTTTATTTTATTTTATTTTATTTTATTTTATTTTATTTTATTTTATTTTATTTTATTTTATTTTATTTTATTTTATTTTATTTTATTTTATTTTATTTTATTTTATTTTATTTTATTCAGTCTGTACTTTATAATTATATTTCTACTATTTATTTTATTTTATTTTATTTTATTTTATTCAGTCTGTACTTTATATTTAATACTCTACTATTTATTTTATTTTATTTTATTTTATTCAATCTGTACTTTATATTTAATACTCTACTATTTATTTTATTTTATTTTATTTTATTTTATTTTATTTTATTCAGTCTGTACTTTATAATTATATTTCTACTATTTATTTTATTTTATTTTATTTTATTTTATTTTATTTTATTTTATTTTATTTTATTTTATTTTATTTTATTTTATTTTATTTTATTTTATTTTATTTTATTTTATTTTATTTTATTTTATTTTATTTTATTTTATTTTATTTTATTTTATTTTATTTTATTTTATTTTATTTTATTTTATTTTATTTTATTTTATTCAATCTGTACTTTATATTTAATATTCTACTATTTATTTTTTTTTTTATTTTATTTTATTTTATTCAATCTGTACTTTATATTTAATATTCTACTATTTATTTTTTTTTTTTATTTTATTTTATTTTATTCAATCTGTACTTTATATTTAATATTCTACTATTTATTTTATTTTATATATTTGTACTTCTATATTATTATATTCTATATTTTTTTTTATTTTATTTTTATATATTCATTTTAAAATTATTATTTCCTTTTTAATATTTTTTATCAAATATTTTGATTAAAATTTATATTTTACAAAAATCTTTTTTACTCAGGAATGTTTAACTTAATAGATTATTTTTAAATTTAATTATAAATATTAAATTAAAATTTTTTTAAATACTAATATTAACAATAACATTTTTAAACATAAATTACTATTAAATAATATGTTATTTTAGATATTTATAGTATACTTATACAAATATAATAAACTAACAAAAAGAACTTTACTATTTTTACAAATAGTAAAGTATTTTAAGAGTGCCTGATAGAAATAATTTAAAATATTAATTATTTCCTTTTATAAGTATTATATTTTTATCATAATACATAAATATCATTATAAACATTTAAAATGTATATTTGAAATATTTATTAAAAATATGAAATATACAATAAATATTTTTAAAACATATAATAATTTAATAATTGGTTTATTTTATAAAAATTTTTTATTTATTTATTTATTTATTCACTACTATATAAAATAAAAATAAGGCGAAATGCAATACATTCATATTTTTAATATTTTATAATATTAATATATAATAATAAAGATATCTTATAATATATTTTATTTAATAATATTTAATAAATAGTAAAAAATATTTAAAATAAATTTATAAAAATAATTTTTTTTAAAAATTTTTTAAGCTAACCCTATCAGTAAATATTAAATGAATTTCAATATTGAATTTCTTATTAAATAAAAAAATCTAATTATCAATTAATTGTAATTATGATTTTGAAAGGATTTTAATAATTATTTTTATTTGGATTTATTAAAATTAATGATTTTATTATTCAATCTAATTAAACAATTAAACCAATTTTCGATAATGTCATTTTTACTACATCCAATATTTTTTAATTCGGCTTCCATATTTTTATAATATTCAACTAAAATATTAATTTCATCAACCCTTTCTGATATTCTGCCCTTTTTTCTCCAAATTCCTTTAATTCTCATTTGGTAATCATAGTATGATATGGATTCTTCAAATTGTATTGTATTTACTAATTTATAAAATGAAGGTTTTTTTACAAATAAATTTTTTAAATAACTGTTATAAGATTCTGAAGCATTATTTGTTATGTGGTCTATATTGTTGTAATAATTCCAATATTTTATAATATAGATATTTAGAAATGTTTTCTCAAAATAATATAAAAAATTCAAAAATTGGGAACAGGTAGATTCATATCTCTTGCATGAAATTTTAATTTTATTGAAAATATCAGGTATGTATTTAATATTAATAAAACATAAATTAAAAATGGCTTTATAATAAGTATTTAAAACATTATGATCTTTCACTTCCTTGTAACATAATTTATTTTTTTTCGTCATTAATAATCTTTTATAATGCCAAATACAATATTTAATATTTATATTTGGAAAAATATTTTCCACTGCATAAGATATTCCTTTTTCAAAATCACAATGAAAAATTTTTTCTGAGAAATTAATATTTGAATTATATTTAATTGTATTTTTTTTTTTATTTCATTAATTAATATTTCATAAGTTGTTTGTTCTTTGTTTTTTAATATTGACATGGAAGTAGTGTAAAAACAATTTAATTCTGTAACATAAGTTCTGGTAATGAATACTTGATAACTATTAGTTGGAGCTATTAAAAATGTACCATCAGCAAATATATGTTTATTCTCCATAAATAATTTTGCTTGGAATGGTGATTGAAAAATTATTATATAATAATATCATAAAGTATTCACCTCTTATTGTTTTATTATATTCAGATTCATTAGGAGCTTCATCAAATGCTTTTATATTAGGAAATAATTGTTTATTTTTATATCTTATTATTTGGGTTTTAATTGTTTTATATTCAGGGCATATATATCCTATTTCTTGAGAAATTTTATCAAATATACCTTTCGATTTTGTATCAGAAGGAATCAAACTTTTTTTTATTTCATCTTTAATTTTATGTTTTATTAATGATTTGGATGTATTAATTTCATTACCATGATGATTATGTGAAGATTCATAATTTAAAATCTCTTTATTATAATTTAAAATAATAAAAGACTTACATTTATTTAATGTTTTATATTCTGTACATCTATATATTTTTGTATTATCTTTTTTTAATTTTGAAAAATTATATTTAAATTTTCGATCTATAATTATTTGCTCTTTTCCTCGATTTGTTTCACTTATATTAATTTTTAGATTTCCCTCCATCAAAATTTTCAATATAAATATTAATAAATATGAAAATATTTATTTTTATTTTTTATTTAATATGCATTTTCAATTTTTTTTAAAAATTACAGTTATAAATATAAATAAATAAATAAATATGAAAATATTTTATTTTATCTTAAGATAATTACTAAAAAAATATTTATCTTTTCTTTTTTTTATTTTATTTTTTATTATAAAATAAAATATTTATTTAATTATTATTTATTTATTTATTTATATAATAAAAAAATATAAATAAATATGAAAATATTTTATTTTATTTTTTTTGTATTTTATTTTTTTAATCTTTTTTTATTTTTTTATTTTTTGTATTTGTTTTTTTTTTTTTTTATTTTTTTTATTTTTTAATTTTTTTTATTTTTGTATTTTTTATTATCAAATATATATATATTAAATTATGAAATTATTATATAACAAAATATTTATTTAATTAATATTTAATTATTTATTTATATAAAAAAATTTATATATAATACGCCATCTCAAAATATGTGGCTTATAAATATTCACGTGCGGTTCAGAAACATGATCTTCCCCCTATTTATTATATGTAATAAATATTATTAATTATATTAATTATATATATTATATACGGGGAGAGCGCGTTTCGGAACCGCACGTGAATAGATATAAGCCACATGCTTTTTGAGATGGCGTATTATATATAAATTTTTTTATATAAATAAATAATTAAATAATAATTAAATAAATATTTTATTTTATAATAATTTCATAATTTAATATATATTTGATAATAAAAAATAAAAATATAAAAAAATAAAAAAATAAAAAAAATAAAAAAATAAAAAAATAAAAAAATAAAAAAAATAAAAAAATAAAAAAATAAAAAAAATAAAAAAATAAAAAAAATTAAAAATAAAAAAAAAATAAAAAAAATAAAAAAGATTAAAAAAATAAAATACAAAAAAAATAAAATAAAATATTTTCATTTTTATTTATATTTATAACTGTAATTTTTTATTATATAAATAAATAAATAAATAAATAATAATTAAATAAATATTTTATTTTATAATAAAAA
The DNA here is from genome assembly GCA_016946835.1 of Neocallimastix lanati (nom. inval.). Lineage (NCBI taxonomy): Eukaryota > Fungi > Neocallimastigomycota > Neocallimastigomycetes > Neocallimastigales > Neocallimastigaceae > Neocallimastix > Neocallimastix lanati (nom. inval.). Next base: position 460,683 of record JACVTC010000134.1, read on the forward strand.
AATAAAATAAAAAAAAGAAAAGATAAATATTTTTTTAGTAATTTTCTTGAAATAAAATATTTTATTAGTAATTTTCTTGAAATAAAATATTTTATTAGTAATTTTCTTGAAATAAAATAAAATATTTTCATATTTATTTATATTTATAACTGTAATTTTTTATTATATAAATAAATAATAATTAAATAAATATTTTATTTTATAATGAAAAAATAAAATAAAAAAAAGAAAAGATAAATATTTTTTTAGTAATTTTCTTGAAATAAAATATTTTATTAGTAATTTTCTTGAAATAAAATAAAATATTTTCATATTTATTTATATTTATAACTGTAATTTTTTATTATATAAATAAATAATAATTAAATAAATATTTTATTTTATAATGAAAAAATAAAATAAAAAAAAAAAAGATAAATATTTTTTTAATAATTTTCTTGAAATAAAATAAAATATTTTTATATTTATAATTGTAATTTTTAAAAAAAATTGAAAATACATATTAAATAAAAAATAAAAAATAAATATTTTCATATTTATTAATATTTATATTAAAAATTTTGATGGAGGGAAATCTAAAAATTGATATAAGTGAAACAAATCGAGGAAAAGAGCAAATAATTATAGATCGAAAATTTAAATATAATTTTTCAAAATTAAAAAAAGATAATACAAAAATATATAGATGTACAGAATATAAAACATTAAATAAATGTAAGTCTTTTATTATTTTAAATGATAATAAAGAGGTTTTAAATTATGATTCTTCACATAATCATCCTGGTAATGAAATTAATGCATCCAAATCATTAATAAAACATAAAATTAAAGATGAAATAAAAAAAAGTTTGATTCCTTCTGATATAAAATCAAAACGCATATTTGATAAAATTTCTCAAGAAATAGGATATATATGCCCTGAATATAAAACAATTAAATCCCAAATAACAAGATATAAAAACAAACAATTATTTCCTAATGTAAAAACATTTGATGAAGTTCCTAATGTATCTGAATATTATAAAACAATAAGAGGTGAATACTTTATGATATTCAAAAATTCTAATATAATAATTTTTCAATCACCATTCCAAGCAAAATTATTTATGGAGAATAAACATATATTTGCTGATGGTACATTTTTAATAGCTCCAACTAATAGTTATCAAGTATTCATTACCAGAACTTATGTTACAGAATTAAATTGTTTTTACACTACTTCCATGTCAATATTAAAAAACAAAGAACAAACAACTTACGAAATATTATTTAATGAAATAAAAAAAAATATAATTAAATATAATGCAAATATTAATTTCTCAGAAAAAATTTTTCATTGTGATTTTGAAAAAGGAATATCTAATGCAGTGGAAAATATTTTTCCCAATATAAATATTAAATATTGTTTTTGGCATTATAAAAGATTATTAATGACAAAAAAAAATAAATTATGTTACAAGGAAGTGAAAGATCATAATATTTTAAATACTTATTATAAAGCGATTTCTAATTTATGTTTTATTAATATTGAATACATACCTGATATTTTTAATAAAATTAAAAATACATGCATGAGATATAAATCTACCTGTTCCCAATTTTTGAATTTTTTAGATTATTTTGAGAAAATATTTCTAAATATCTATAATATAAAATATTGGAATTATTACAATAATATAGACCACATAACAAATAATGCTTCAGAATCTTATAACAGTTATTTAAAAAATTTATTTGTAAAAAAGCCTTCATTTTATAAATTAATATATACAATACAATTTGAAGAATCCAAATCTTACTATGATTACCATATGAGAATTAAAGGAATTTGGAGAAAAAAGAGCAGAATATCAGAAAGGGTCGATGACATTAATATTTTAGTTGAATATTATAAAAATATGGAAGCCGAATTAAAAAATATTGGATGTAGTAAAAATGATATCATCGAAAATTGGTTTAATTGTTTAATTAGATTGAATAATGAAATCATTAATTTTAATAAAACAAAATAAAAATAATTATTAAAATCCTTTCAAAATCATAATTACAATTAATTGAAAATTAAATTTTTTTATTTAATAAGAAATTCAATATTTAAATTTATTTAATATTTATTGATAGGGTTAGCTTAAAAATATTAAAAAAAAATTTTTTTTATAAATTTATTTTAAATATTTTTTACTTAATTAAATATTATTAAATAAAATTAAAAGATGTCTTTATTATTATATATTAGTATTATAAAATATTAAAAATATGAATGTATTGCATTTCTCATTATTTTTATTTTATATTGTAGTAAATTAATAAATAAATAAATAATTTTTATAAAATAAACCAATTATTAAATTAATATATTTTTTAAAAATATATTTAATGTATATTTCATATTTTTAATAAATATTCAAATATACATTTTAAATATATATAATGATATTTAAGTATTATAATACTTATAAAAGAAAATAATTAATATTTTAAATTATTTCTATCAGGCTTTCTAAAAAAACTTTACTATTTGTAAAAATAGTAATGCTCTTTTTGTTAGTTTATTAGATTTGTATAATATAAATATCTAAAATAATTTATTTATTATTTAATAGAAATTTATGTTTAAAAATGTTATTGTTATTATTACTATTACTAAAAAAAAGTTTTAATTTAATATTTATAATTAAATTTTCAAATAATCTTTCCTTATCAAGTTAAATATAATGCTCCTGAGTAAAAAAGATTTTCGTATTATATAAAATTTATTTAAAATATTAGATAAAAAAATATTAAAAAGGAAATAAGAATTTTAAAAAGAATATTTAAAAATAAAATGAAAAAAATATAGAATGTAATAATATAGAAGTATAAGTATATAAAATAAAATAAAATAAAATAAATAGTTGAAATATAAATATAAATATAAAGTACAGATTGAATAAAATAAAATAAATAGTTGAAATATAAATATAAAGTACAGGATGAATAAAATAAAATAAATAGTTGAAATATAAATATGAAGTACAGATTGAATAAAATAAAATAAATAGTTGAAATATAAATATGAAGTACAGAATGAATAAAATAAAATAAATAGTTGAAATATAAATATAAAGTACAGGATGAATAAAATAAAATTAATAGTTGAAATATAAATATAAAGTACAGATTGAATAAAATAAAATAAATAGTTGAAATATAAATATGAAGTACAGAATGAATAAAATAAAATAAATAGTTGAAATATAAATATAAAGTACAGATTGAATAAAATAAAATAAATAGTTGAAATATAAATATGAAGTACAGAATGAATAAAATAAAATAAAATAAATAGTTGAAATAAAAATATGAAGTACAGATTGAATGAAATAAAATAAATAGTTGAAATATAAATATAAAGTACAGGATGAATAAAATAAAATTAATAGTTGAAATATAAATATAAAGTACAGATTGAATAAAATAAAATAAATAGTTGAAATATAAATATGAAATACAGAATGAATAAAATAAAATAAATAGTTGAAATATAAATATGAAGTACAGATTGAATAAAATAAAATAAAATAAAATAAAATAAAATAAAATAAAATAAAATAAAATAAAATAAAATAAAATAAAATGAATAAATATTGAAATATAAATATGAAGTACAGATTGAATAAAATAAAATAAAATAAAATAAAATAAAATAAAATAAAATAAAATAAAATAAAATAAAATAAAATAAAATAAAATAAAATAAAATAAAATAAAATAAAATAAAATAAAATAAAATAAAATAAAATAAAATAAAATAAAATAAAATAAAATAAAATAAAATAAAATAAAATAAAATAAAATAAAATAAAATAAAATAAAATAAAATAAAATAAAATAAAATAAATAGTAGAAATATAAATATGAAGTACAGATTGAATAAAATAAAATAAAATAAAATAAAATAAAATAAAATAAAATAAAATAAAATAAAATAAAATAAAATAAAATAAAATAAAATAAAATAAAATAAAATAAAATAAAATAAAATAAAATAAAATAAAATAAAATAAAATAAAATAAAATAAAATAAAATAAAATAAAATAAAAGAAATAAAATAAAATAAAATAAAATAAAATAAAATAAAATAAAAGAAATAAAATAAAATAAATAGTGAAGTAATATTAAAGAATAAAGTATTAATAAAAATAAAATAAAATAAAATAAATAGTGAAGTAATATTAAAGAATAAAGTATTAATAAAAATAAAATAAAATAAAATAAAATAAAAGAAATAAAATAAAATAAATAGTGAAGTAATATAAAGGAATAAAGTATTAATAAAAATAAAATAAAATAAAATAAAATAAAATAAAATAAAATAAAATAAAATAAAATAAAATAAAATAAAATAAAATAAAATAAAATAAAATAAAATAAAATAAAATAAAATAAAATAAAATAAAATAAAATAAAATAAAATAGTGAAGTAATATAAAGGAATAAAGTATTAATAAAAATAAAATAAAATAAAATAAAATAAAATAAAATAAAATAAAATAAAATAAAATAAAAAAATTATTTGAATTATAATAAAAATACAAGTATTAATAAAAATAAAATAAAATAAAACAAAATAAATATTTGAATTATAATAAAAATACAAGTACTAATAAAATAAAATAAATATGTGAATTATAATAAATTGCAAGTATCAATCGAAATAAAATAAAATAAAATAAAATAAAATAAATATGCAGTGAAATAATAATATATAATATGATAAAATAAAATAAATAAGATATTGATATGAAATTAATATAAAAACTGAATTTAGCAACAAATAAATTATATAATAAATAAATGATATAGCATATTCATATATATTAACATGAATTTTATTATAATTTTTACAGTATTTTAAATTAATGTAAATTATTATATTTCCATATAATAAACAAACTTTATAATTAGAAAATAGTATAAAAAGAAATATTATTAAATATTATTATTAAATAATTAAATGAATAAATTAATAAATAAATAAAAATTTTCAGAATATGGCGAATGTAAATCATTATTTTTTTTGAAATATATCACATTTTAAATATTTTTAATAATTATTTTTTCAAAGAAATTATATGTGCCATTTTATTTTAATATTTAAATATTATATTCATAAATAAAAATTTATAAAAAAAATAATATAAGCCACATTCCGAAATGAAAATTTATGTAAAAATATTTAAAGCCACATTCCGAAACGCACCACCCCCATTATATACATATAAAGTTTTTTTTTTTTTTTTTGATTTATTTGCTATTGTTATTTAAAATATATATATTTTTTTAATTAAAAGTTTTTTATTAATTTATTTTAATTATAGTAATAAAAATTTAAATATATATATATATATGGAAAAAAAATATTTAATAATTTTTTGGGGTATTTCGCTAAGTTGCATTTCGCCAAATTAAAAATTATTAAATAAATAAATAAATCAATAAATAAAATTAAATATTATTAATATCGAATAAAAACAATTTTGAATTAATATTTATTTATTTATTTATATCAATACTCCACTTGGCGAAATGCAACCTGGCGAAATGCAATTTGGGGAAATGCAACTCTCTCAATTTTTTGTTCCATGACATTTAGATATAAATTGTTATTGCGTTTCATCTTATTCTAATTATTAAAAAATAATTTTCAATTTTGATATTCTATAATTCTTTTTAATAATAAATAATTGTTATATATTTACAAATTCGATAAGGCTCTTAATTGAATTTGAAAAAAAAAATTTTTTTTGAGATGTTTCTGGAATATTGAAATTATAAGTTTGGTAAATAATTACAATATCACCTTCATCTTCTTTCAGTTAATATTAATAATAAATTAGCATTTCATTATTTATTATTGTTAATTTATTAATGATAATTAGGTAAATTATCATAAAATAGTGGTAAATATAAATAAAAATAATTTTAATAATTATAAAAATAATTTTAATAATTATAATAATAATATTAAATAAACTTTTTCGAAGTATTTATTTTATTAAAATTTATAATATATATATGTTATATATAAGAAATGAAATAGTTTTATATTACATTCTTATAAAAATAAGTAATAAAGCTTATTATTAAATAAATAAAAATAAAAAAAGTATTAAAACATTTATTGTTACAAAAACATAATTAATATTATATATCATGAGATTAATGTAACATATATTTTAATAATAATTAATGATTTATTTAAAAGCAAAATTTAAATTCGATCAATTATTAAAATTTTCATTATTGATTTTAAAAGAAATATTTTTATTTGATTTGGGTATAAATCCTTTATGTGCTTAATAAAAAGATAATCAACTTAAATGTAAGGAATTTTAATGGATATTCATTGATATATATTGAATTTTTTTTTAATAAAGTATTTAGTTTAAACCTATTTTATTTCTTATATATATAATATATATATAATTCTTATATTAATAATATATTTCGACAATAATTTATTTACTTATTATTTTTTGAAATTTATAAATAAATGAACATAAATATATATATAAATATATAAATAACAAAAATTTATTTTAAACTATTTTTTTATTATTATTATTATATATATATTTATATACATATTTATATACATATTTATATATATTTATATTTTTATTTATAAAATTTTCAATATATAAGTATCTATTATATATATTATTAAATTGTTAATAATAATAATAATAATAATAATAATAATAATAATAATAATAATAATAATAATAATAATAATAATAATAATAATAATAATAATAATAATAATAATAATAATAATAATAATAATAATAATAATAATAATAATAATAATAATAATAATAATAATAATAATAATAATAATAATAATAATAATAATAATAATAATAATAATAATAATAATAATAATAATAATAATAATAATAATAATAATAATAATAATAATAATAATAATAATTGATAACTGTCCTAAAATTATGTATATAATAATTGGGAGTATTGCATTTCGACATAATTTATGTTTGATCATTTATTCATGTATTACAATGTGGCTTGTAAAAATAAATGAATAGGAATAGGGTTAAATTTATTTTTATTTTTATTTTTATTTTTATTTTTATTTATATTTTTATTTTTTTTTAATTTTAAATACATTTACAGTACAAAAATATATATATATAATAAAGTAAATAAATAAAAATAAATAAAAAATAAAAAAAATAAATAATAAAGTAAAATAAAAAATATAAAAAAATAATAAAGTAAAATATAAAATATAAAAAAAAAAAAAAGTAAAATATAAAAGTAAAATATAAAATAAAAAAAAAAGTATTAAATAAAATATAAAATAAAAAAAAATTATAAAATAAAATATAAGATAAAAAAAAATAAATAATAAAGTAAAATATAAAATAAAAAAAAAAGTATTAAATAAAATATAAAATAAAAAAAAAATTATAAAATAAAATATAAGATAAAAAAAAATAAATAATAAAGTAAAATATAAAATAAAAAATAAAAAAAAAAAAAAAAAAAAAGAATAAAATAAAATATAAGATAAAAAAAAATAGATTAAAACAAAAAAAATTAAAATATAAAAAATAAAACTTTTAATTTAAAATATTTATAATAAATGGATGATCAATTAGAAATAAGTGAAACTAATAAAGAAAAAAACCAAATCATTGTAAATAGAAAATATAAATTTAATTTATGGTATATAACGAATAATACAAAAATATTCCAATGTACTAAATATAAAACAGTTAAAAAATGTAAATCTTACATTATTCTAAATGATAATAATAAAGTAATAAAATATAAAAACAAACATACTCATCCAGGAAAAGAATATGATGCATCTGTATCAATAGTAAAACATAAAATGAAAAATGAAATTAGAAAAACCTCAATCCCATTTGATATAAATCCAAAACATATATAATGAAATATTTGAAGAAATTGGATTGATATGCCCTGAATATAATTCAATTAAATCCCAAATATCAAGATATATTAAAAAACAACTACCTCCTGATATATCAAAATTTAATGAAATTCCAGATAAATCTGAATATTATATAAACGAAAGAGATGAAAATTTTATAATATACAAAAATTCTAATATTATAATTTTTCAATCATCATTCCCCATTCCAAACAGAATTGTCTATAAAATACAACGAAGATATGTTTGCTGATGGTACATTTTATATTGCACCAATATTTGGTTATCAAGTGTTTATAACAAGAGTATTTGCTCCAGAAATAAATAGTTTTTATACTACATCACTATCTATATTAAATAATAAAGAACAAGCAACTTATGAATTGTTATTTGAAGAATTAAAAAAGAATGAAAGTAATTATAATAATAATATTATAAGTAATTATAATAATAATATTATAGTTATACCAAAAATTTTGCATTGTGATTTTGAAAAAAGTATATTCAATGCTTCCATTAAAATATTTCATAATATTACTATTAAATATTGTGTATGGCATTATAAAAGATCGTTTGAAGTTCAAAAAAATAAATTATGTTATAATGAAGTTGAAAATAATCATAAAATTTATGTGTTATATAAAGCTATTACAAATTTTCCTTTTATAAATCCTGAATATATATTTGATATTTATAATTATATTAAAATTATATGTCAAATATATAATTATTTCAATTTTTTAAATTTTTTGGAATATTTTAATAAGACTTATTTATATAAATATGATATTCAATATTGAAATTATTAATTTAATAATAAAATATATAATTTTATTTATTTTATTTGGATAAAATAAAATGGAAAGGTTTTATTATTAAAATATTTAATAATAAAATATAATAGTAAAATAAAATTAAAAAAAAATAAAAATAAAATAAAATTCTCAACAGAAAACTTATTTATTCTTTTTTTGTTTTTATTTTATTTTTTTAATGCTAAAATACATTTATTCTTTTATTTATTCTTTTTTTTGTTTTTATTTTATTTTTTTAATGCTAAAAAACAATAAATAAAAATATACGTTGAAAATAGTGGCGTATTACATATCTTATACACATTGTACAAAATTTTATGATGATTATATATAAATTATGTCGAAATGCTTCACATTCAAAATAATTTATTTTTATGTAATTATTAATAAAATAATTTATTAATAATTAAGGTTTTTATTTTCATTTCATATCACAATATATTTGAATATTTGAATATTTGTATATTCAGATATTAAATTTATATCTTATTGTAATAATTTATATTATTATATATATTTTATATTATTATTTATATTTTATATTATTATATTTTGTATATATTATTTATATTTCTTATATATATATCTTAAATATTAAATTATACTTCTTATTTTAAATTATTAAAGTTTATAATTATTAAAGTATATATAATTTAATATAATAGTTTATATTATTTATGTATTATTCATATTAAAATATTATTTATATATATATATTTAATTATAATAATTATATATTATTAATACTTTACAGTATAATATTAATACTTTACAGTATAATTAATATTAACTCTTATTCTTGTTTTTGTTTTTCTTTAGTAGAAATAATATTGTAATTATAAAAATAATAAAATATTAATAAAAATTATTAATAACTCAAATACACTTATTAAACCAGCTACAACATAAAGAATATCACATTAAAAACAATGTCAAGTGATGTATATTAATATCTAATCTAATATAATAATTATTTATTTATTTTATAAATAAAAATGTATTCTTTACATAAATTATACTCAATATCAATAATGCAATGGTCATATTGATAAGGTTCAGTTAAGAAATTAACTTTATACACTTAAAGAGAGGTTTTAAGTATAGTTTTCTTTTAAGAACTTTTTTATTTATTTATTATATATTTTTGAACTATTTAGCTCCTTGAGCAATTAAACATTTTTTGTACTATTTATACTTTATCTTAATTATAAATTTTATATTATTATAACATATGATTTTTACTATGAAATATATAAATTATATTAAGGAGTAAATATCAGGTGTTATAATAATATTCTCTAATAAAATTCCTATTCTTAATAAATGTTATAAAATTACTATTTTTCTATATGAACTATAATAAAATATTTCCTAAACTCTAATTAATATATTTTTCATATTTACTATTTATCTATTTGTTTTACATTAATTTCTTACATTTTGTATTCATTAATTTCATTTAATACGTAATTATTATTTACATTTATATTTTATAATTATTTTATGATATTTTTACACTTTTCTTATTTTATTATCATTTCATATCAATATGATGTATAATAAGATATAATATTTAATCTAACATTATAATTATTTATTTGTTTTATAAATTAACTTTTAACTAATCTTCATCTTAAAATAATTTTATAATTTTATAGTTTCATTTTTTGTTTCATCTTAAAGAAAATTAATTAATTGTTAAGGTTAATTAATTAATAAAGTAATTTTTATTAAAATAAAAAATAAAAATAAAAATAAAAATAAAATTAAATTTAATAAAAACCCAAAATTGAAAATTGGTTTAAAATATTTATCTTTTTATTTTATTTTTATTTTTATTGAAAATATTTTTATCAAAATTAAATGATTAATTTTATAAAAATTTATTTATTTATTTATTTATTTATTTATTTATTTATTTATTTATTTTTAATATTTAGAGCTTTTTTTTAATTAATTAATTAATTAATTAATAACTTTTGAAATATTGATTTTATTTTATTCAAATTTTATTTTCGTTTTTTTCATTTTTTTTTTTTTTAACATTTATTTAAAAATTTTTCATTTTGTTATTAAAATAAATGATAAATTAAATTTCATATTATTTTATGACCTTAAAAAAAAAAAAAAATAAAAATAAAAATAAATATATATATATATATTATATATATTTATGAAATTAAATACATTGAGAATAATATTTATTAATTTCATGACAAGTTGATCCTGATTTACAACAAGTTGGTCCTGTATATCCTTGTCCACCACATTGAGTCCATTTTTCGGCACATTGATTGTTACTAATAGATTTTACTGTAACAGTAACAGTTTCCTTAACAGTAACAGTTTCCTTATCAGTGAGAGTAATAGTAGTTGTATTTGGAATACAATTAGTATTGATTGGAATTGTTTTAATGGTCTTAGTGGTTTTAGTAGTTTTAATAGTATTAGTGGTTTTCATAACTGGAATAGTTTTAGTGGTTTTAGTAGTATTAGTGGTCTTAATATTTGGAATAATTTTAGTAGTAGTACTAACTGGAATTGTTTTGGTAGTTTTTTTTATTGAAAATTTTATGTCGGTGCAATCACGAATAGTGTATCCTTTTGGAGGAGGAGTGGTAAATATTTCATATTTTGTGGAACGAACATAGCTTGAATTGAAACATACTTTTCCACCAGAAACTTTTCTCGTTTGGTAATAAGTTCTAGATTTGCATGTCATTTTCTTATCCAAACCTACGGTCATATAGAATCCCCCATCTCTAGTTTGTGAATATAAAGCTCTTTTATTCATATAAAAAGGACGATTTGAACATTCCTTTGGTATACCACAAATTTCACCATTTTGAATACCCCAATAACCATTAGAATCCTCGAAATTAACATCAATACATGAATCACAACATGGATAACCGTATTTCTCAGACCAACATTCTTTGCTTTCTTTATTGTCATTAATAGTAATTACTTGGCAAGGTACTTCTTCATCTCTATAATCTTCATATAGTATATAATGTTCATTACGGCAATATGTTGCTAAAACATTATTACAAACAACATTATATATTATTTTCGTCACCATTTTATCAGCGTAACCCTCGCATACGGAGCCATTTGTAGGAAGAATATTTGGAAGAGTTTTTGAGGATATTGGAAGAGTTTTTGAGGATAATAAAGGAAGTACTTTTGTTGTTTTTCGTTGAGTTCCTTTTGTGCATTGATATAAAACTTTATAATAATTAGTTTCTACAGAATCTACAGTAAACGTTTCAGTATAGCAGGTTTTAATGAGTTGGGATTTGGCCTTAACTAAAGTAAATAAGGCTAATAAAAAAATAACATTTATAGTATTAAATTTCATTTTCTTTCTTTAATATCTAGTATTTTATTTTTAACAGTTTTTTTTTTTTTTTGAATTTATATATTTTTTTTTGTAACTTTTAAATGAATATTATCAATGTATTTATATTTATTTTTTTTTTCTTCTTCTTCATTAAATTAATAAAAGTTAAAATCTTTTTTTTTTTTCAATTTTAACAATTTATTATATTATTATTATTGCTTTTTTTTTTTTTTTTTTTTTTTTTTTTAGTTTTATTTTAAAAAAAATATTTGGTATATTTTAGTATATTTATATTTATTTATTTATTTATTATTTATTTATTTATTTAATAATTAATTAATTAATTAATTATAATTTCTGAAATAATTATAAGTTTTAAAATAATAATATATAAACTTTTATATTTATTTATCTTTATTATTGTTTGTTAAAAACAATAATAAAGTAAAAAAAAAAAAAAATAATATATATACATATATATTTTGTGTTCTATATGTTTAAAATTAATTTTTAATTTACATCTTTTTGGATAAAAAAATTAAAAACAATAATAAATTAAAAAAAAAAAATTAAAAATAAAAATAAAAATAAAAATAAAAAATTTAAAAATTAAGTTTTAATTTACATCCTTTTTGTATATTAAAAATTGAAAAACATTTATTATTATTATTATTGATAACAGTATAATATATTAATTAATATTATAATGTTATACTAAAGTTGTAGTAAAATTCTAACTTTTAAGAAAGAACTATTTTACAACTTTTAATGATAAAAATTATAAAAAGAAACTTTGTTTATTTTTTTTATAAAAATAAACTATTAATTTTACACAAAATTTATTTTATAAATAATTACACAAAAATTATTTATAATTCAAAGAAGTTATATTCTCAATAATATAACTTAAAAATATTAATTATTTATTATTTAATTTATTAATAATACTTCATTATATTTGACTAATTATTTCTTCTCTTTTCATAAAAAGTCCCCTTCTAAACGTTTATTTACATTTTCTTTTTATGAATTATTATTCTTTTTAGATTAATATAGTTCATAACTTAATTTAATATATTTCTTAATAATATAATAGAACAAAGACATAAAATAATATATAATAAGGTTTAAAGATAATATATTATACTAATTTAGAGTAATTAAAATATAATTTTAATATAACTTTAAAGAATATAGAAATATAAATTAATATAACTTTTCTAATACATTAATTTGATACATTTGTATTGATTTTCTTTGTTTACATTTTTTTTATGAAATTTACTTAATATCTTGAAAATTCTTTATCAATTATTATTATTATTATTATTATTATTATTATTATTATTGTTAACACACTTAAATTTATGATTAATAAATTTTAATGTTGTTTATTTATTTTTTATTTATTAGGAATTAAACCTCGGGAGAGGTCCAAATCGCCAAATTTTTTCACGTGATATATCAAATTTTGAGGCTTTTTAAATTAATAGTTATATGATACTATTTTGTTGTATTATTAATTTGTAATTTTTTTCATAAAATTTATTAAGTGAATAATTAAATAAATTATAATGGTTAGATAAAAATAAATATTTTTTTACAAAAAAAAAAAATAAAATAAAATATTCCAACAATTAAAAGGTTTATTTTAAAAAAAAAAATATTAATAAAATACTTTAACAATTATATAGATTTATTTATTTAAAAAAAATATTAATAAAATACCTTAACAATTATATAGATTTATTTATTTAAAAAAAATATTAATAAAATACTTTAACAATTATATAGATTTATTTATTTAAAAAATATTAATAAAATATTTAAACAACTATTAATAAAATACTTTAGCAATTATATAGATTTATTTATTTAAAAAAAATATTAATAAAATACTTTAACAATTATATAGATTTATTTATTTAAAAAAAAATATTAATAAAATACTTTAACAATTATATAGATTTATTTATTTAAAAAAAATATTAATAAAATACTTTAGCAATTATATAGATTTATTTATTTAAAAAAAATATGAATAAAATACTTTAACAATTATATAGATTTATTTATTTAAAAAATATTAATAAAATATTTAAACAACTATTAATAAAATACTTTAGCAATTATATAGATTTATTTATTTAAAAAAAATATTAATAAAATACTTTAACAATTATATAGATTTATTTATTTAAAAAATATTAATAAAATATTTAAACAACTATTAATAAAATACTTTAGCAATTATATAGATTTATTTATTTAAAAAAAATATTAATAAAATACTTTAACAATTATATAGATTTATTTATTTAAAAAAAATATAAATAAAATACTTTAACAATTATATAGATTTATTTATTTTAAAAAAAAATTAATAAAATATTTAAACAATTATTAATAAAATTAATTATAAACATTAATAATAAAATATAAAAATATAAAAATATATTATTGATATTAATAATAAAGTATAAAAATATAGGATTATTTATTTTAAAAAAAATATTAATAAAATATTTAAACAATTATTAATAAAATAAATTATAATAATAAAATTATAGAATATTTATTTAAACTACATAAATTTTATCAAGTATATAAACATTTTAACTTTTTAATAATTTTAATTAATAAATTTAATTAAAAGTTTTTGTATGAAAGAATTTTAATGATTTTTTCTTTTGGAAATTCCTCTGTCATTTCATAATTATTTATTATTAAATAATATTTATAAAATATTATTTAAATTAGTTAAACATTCAAGCCACAATTTAGTAAGATCACTTCTATCATATTTAATATTAATTAACTTGGCTTCTTTATTTTTGTATTTTTCAATTAAGATATTAATTTCATCAGTTTTTGTTTTTATTTTTTTTTTCATTCTCCAAATTCCTTTTATTTTCATTTGGTAATCATAATATGATAAATGTTCCTGTTCTTTTAATTTATTTATTAATTCATAAAAATTTGGTTTCATTGGAAATAGTTTATTTAAAGAATTATTGAGTGATTCTGAAGCATTATTGGTTATATGTTCAATATTATTATAATAATTCCAACTTTTCATATCGTAACCAATTAAATATGTTTCATAAAAATATTCTAAAAATTTTAAAAATTGACAAGAATTTTTTTCAATGAATTTAGTTTTAATTAATGAAAAAATATCCATTATGTATTCAGGGTTGATAAATGGTAAGTTTGAAATTCCTTTGTAATAATTAAATATTTTTTCATCATCGTTCACTTCATTACGGCACAATTCATTTTTTTTAATTTCTAATAAATTTTTATAATGCCAAATACAGTATTTAATATTTATATTAGGAAATATTTTTTTAACTGCTTTGGATATGCCTTTTTCAAAATCGCAATGTACATTTTTTGGTTCAGTTATAATATTATTATTAGAATTTTGTTTTAATTTATTGAATAACATTTTATATGTTTTTTGCTTTTTATTTCTTAATATTGCATAAGAAGTAGTATAAAAACTATTCAATTCTTTAACGTAAGTTCTAGTAATAAACACTTGTTGACTAAATTTAGGTGCGATATAAAAAGTACCATCCACAAATATATCATTATTATATTTCTTAATTAATTTTGCTTGAAAAGGGGATTGAAAAATTACTAAATCAGAATTTTTGAATATCATAAAATTTTCATTTCGTTCAGTTTTATAATATTCAGATTCATTAGGAATTTCATTAAAAGTTGTTACATTGGATGGTAGTTTTTTATTAATACTTCTTAATATTAGAGTTTTAACTGAAATATATTCTGGATACGGATATATAAATCCCATTTCTTTAGAAATTTCATTATATAGTCTTTTTCGTTTTATATCAAAAGGATTTGAATGTTTTTTAATTTCATCTTTAATTTTATGTTTCATTACAGATAGGGATACACTATATTCGTTTCCAGGATGATTATGTAAACTCTCATATTTTAAGATTTCTTTCTCATCATTTAAAATAATAAAAGATTTACATTTATTATTTTTTTTTATATTCGGTACATTTATAAACTTTTGAATTATCTTTCCTTGAATGTGAAAAATTAAATTTATATTGTTTATTAATAATGATTTGTTCTTCTCCTTTATTAGACTCACTTATATAAATAGTTATGTTTTCTTCCATTTATAAATTTTAATATATAGTTTTTAATTATATCTTTTAAATTATTATATTAATTATCTAAATATTATTTTTTAATATTAATTCTGAACAATTAAATATTCAATTTTTTTTAAAAGATAAAAAGTATTTTAATTATTTCTTTTTCTTTTAATTTTTTTAAAAAAAAAAACAGATACATAAAGAAAAATAAATTATTTATTTAATGTATATAAAAAAAATTTAATTATTTATTTATTCTAAATTAATATTAATTATTTTTTTTAATATATACTAATACAGAATTTATGAATTAATTAATTATTTTATTTATATTATAATCTAATTAAATTATTAACTTTTAAGTCTTTTTAAAACAACAAATATATATAGCATTTTTTAGCATATAAAGTAGAACTGGGCTTTCTACTGGTTGTTATGTGGCGGACTTAATAATCATCTGGTATCTATTTTTTATCTGATTTTCCCGATAGGGTTTGGAGAAAGGGTAAAGGGGTTATAATGGCACAATTTCAGGTAAGTATTAATTCCGCTCCTACCATTGCCACGTATTTAATTTCTATATTTGATCACCCATGGCATCCTAGTGTAGTTGTATAGCCTATACTGTGAGGGTTACGAGTTCAATTTCTATAGGATAACACGGATGTTATTTGGCAAGACATGTCTACTGGAGCTACCTCTGCTTAGGAATTTTGAGCGCCGACGTCGTACTGATATAGTATAAGATATATATACCAAAGTATATATGTTCTTTACAAGCCCATATATATAATATGGGATAGACATGTGAATTCATATGTGTAAAAAACCTATTTATATATCTCTACAAAACGGTTGCTGTAATATATAAATAGTAATTGAAATGTGAACAACAAATTTTAATTTTTGAAATTTCAATTTACAGCTATAATTTAAGTCTTATAAAAATATTATTTTGTAATTTTTATTATTATTTAATATTTTATTTATAAATTATATATAAAATAAAAGGTTTAATTCTATTATTAAGATGTTATAATAACAACTAAAGTTTTAGTTATAATATGAAAAATTAATATTTTAAATAATATTAATTTAAATATAAATTTATAAAATAAAATTTTTTAATAATAAAATATAAAAATATTATATTGATATTAATAATAAAATATAAAAATATAAAAATATAAAAATATAATATTAATAGAAAAATATAAAAATATAATATCAATAATAAAATATAAAATATAAAAATATAATATAAATATTAATAATAAAATATAAAAAATAAGGTTATAAGGAAAATAATTATTTATCATTTTCCTTATAACATGATTGTCAAAAAAAAAAAAATTATATAAAAATATTTTATTTTTTATTGACCTTTTTAATTTTTATTTATTTATTTATTTACT
Source organism: Neocallimastix lanati (nom. inval.) (assembly GCA_016946835.1). Classification (NCBI taxonomy): domain Eukaryota; kingdom Fungi; phylum Neocallimastigomycota; class Neocallimastigomycetes; order Neocallimastigales; family Neocallimastigaceae; genus Neocallimastix; species Neocallimastix lanati (nom. inval.). Next base: position 478,362 of record JACVTC010000134.1, read on the forward strand.
TATTTATTTATACATTTATTTCTTTTTTACTTAAAATTATATTAAATTTTATGGCGTAATAATATAAATTTTAAAAGCCACAAATAAATAGATGGCTTATTAAAATTTCAAAAAAAAAAATTGGCGAAATGGACCACATTCTTAAACCTCTATTCTTATGTAAATATTAGAGTGAGCATTTTATGTATTTAACAATTCATCATTTGTGCCACATTAGATTCATGTATATCACGTGCATCAACAATTATTATGAGGGTGTGCGTTTCGGAATGTGGCTTTAAATTTTTTACATAATTTTCATTTCGGAATGTGGCTTAAATTATTTTTTATAAATTTTTATTTATGAATATAATATTTAAACATTAAAATAAAATGGCACATATAATTTCTTTGAAAAAATAATTATTAAATATTTTATTTTATTTCAAGAAAATTAATAAAAAAATATTTTATTTTATTTCAAGAAAATTACTAAAAAAATATTTATCTTTTCTTTTTTTTTATTTTATTTCTTTATTATAAAATAAAATATTTATTTAATTATTATTTATTTATTTATTTATATAATAAAAAATTACAGTTATAAATATAAATAAATATGAAAATATTTTATTTTATTTTTTTTGTATTTTATTTTTTTAATCTTTTATTTTTATTTTTTTTTTTTTTTTAATTTTTTTTATTTTTTTATTTTTTTATTTTTTATTATCAAATATATATTAAATTATAAAAATATTATATAATAAAATATTTATTTAATTATTATTTAATTATTTATTTATATAAAAAATTTTATATATAATATGCCATCTCAAAAAACATGTGGCTTATATCTATTCACGTGCGGTTCCGAAACGCGCTCTCCCCCTCAATTAATCACTTGATTAATTATCATATGATTTATAAAATGATCCAGAAATAACGTGATATAAGATAAATTTATGTAATATCATAAATTCTCTAAAAATACATAAAATTTATAACATAAATTTTATGTTAAATTTTATGTTATGTAAATATGTAAATAATTTATAAATTAATTAAGTTTTATTTTATTTCATTTTAATTAATTATATTTTTATTATATTTTTATATGTTCTAATTATTATAAATATTTTATTATTTATATTATACTTTTTATAATATTCAACTAAATATTTAATTCTTATTATTTTAAAATAGTTTATAATTAAAGAGTATTATATAAAGAATACTTTTTCTTTATATTTATTCTTTGTAATTTTGCAGTTTTGCGAATTGCCATTCATGCAATTCAAACAGTAAAAAAATATAATAACAAATTGCCAAAATAAATATATTTTATTAGTAAAATTAGTTTAATGATATTTAATATGAAGTTATAAAAATTATTAGTTAATTAAATAAATTTAAATTATAAAATAAATAAATAAATATTTAATAAATAAGTAATTAAAATTATATTATATTAATAAATTTCATAAATAAATTCATATAACTTCTCCCAGTAAGAGACTGAACCGAGGTGTACTTTATCAGTTGCTACACATATTTGTTATATATAATTTTATTGATATTGGGTATAATTTATGTAGAATTAATATATTTTTGTTAACTTTATATTCTGTGTAACATATATCTACAAATTATTTTATGATGATATTTTATTAGGTATATTAAAAAGAAATTATTAAAATTATAGAAATTCTGAAAAAAAAAATTTTTTTTTTTTTTACAAATATACATTTGGAATTACTTAATTTTTATTTATATCACTATACTGTATATTCTTCTTTAACTTTTAAAATTTTAATTATATATAAATATATAATTAATTATTATTATTTTTTTTCTATACATAAATATATAATTAATTATTATTATTATTTTTTTTTTCTATTAATGTAAAAAAGTCCATCTATTTTAGATGTATTTTTTTTTTTAATAAATATTATTAAATATGATTATTCCTAGATTCAATGACCATTAAATTCATAAACTTTATTTAATATAATTTATTTCTTTAAAAAAAAAAAAAAAAAGATTTAGTGAAATTCTATTCAATAACCATTTAATTAATAAACTTTATTTAATAATATTTATTAAAAATAAAAAAAAAAAAAAAAAAAAAAACTACAATGTTAAAATGAGTTTCGAGGATGAAATGGCCTCTAACTCATCAATGATAACTTCATGTGGATAAAAATTATCATTTGAATCAATATTAAAGTTTTTTTCTTAGCCTTATCGCTTCAACGTCGACGCTCTTGACATAGGAAAGTCTAATGATATACAAATTGATCATGGAGTAAAAGTCACAAATCATAATAGGAATAATATTAATAAGGAATCCCATAAGAAGACTCTCTTAAAGGTGATTGAAAGATATTTTTAATAAAATGACATCTTTCCCCTTCCCCAAGCCAATTTATATAAGATTTTATATATGTAATGCATTTCCGCCAAGAGGTATATATAGAATGATAGTACTTAAAAAAATTAATATTGTCATCAAAATCTTCCTTTTTGTCATCAAGAATGTTCAATGATTTCTCATAAATAACCAGAGAAAAATTAATAAAAATTTCATTAAAAAATTGAATTTAACTAAATGAGAAATAATACAAGAAGATTCTATTCATTTTTTATAGCATCGAATCATCTCCTTAGCATAAAAACTAACTAATATAAATAATTTCTTTAATATATTATAAATGATAGTATTGGAAATTTTATTTTTAATTCCAAAACTCTAAAACAAATTCTAATTAAAAGTAGATTTGACTTTTTCAATGTTTTTTTATAAATATATTTGATCCTAGTAAAGGTTCATAAGGAACTAAACTAAGGATATAGAAAGCTAGAATAAAAGCTTTAAAGTAGCGAGTTATGTTTCCTATTGATTAGAAATCTAAATAAAGAATTAATCGTATAATTTATTTTTACAAATCATTTTTACAAATCATTTTAGTAATAAGTTTTAAGTCCAATGATTCATTAAATGCTGATACAAGAATTCTTTCCATCATTTGACCAAGTAAACTATAACCTATCATATCCATAACAAATAATTAGTAAAAAAATTCTAAGAATAAGATCTATAAGTTGCTTATTTAGTCATGCTGAAATCATCAACAATAATAGGAAGGATTATTCTGGTGATTCTTGAGTCAATTAGCAAAAATCATTTTCTCGCTTTATCTCTAAAATCTTTATTTTTTTTTTTTTTTTTTTTTTTTTTTTTTTTTTTTTTTGCAGATGATGTCAATGTTTCCTAATGAACAAAAAAGGAAACTACATTTACTGAGAGTAAATATATCAATATTCTAAATTATCATTAATGAATTAGCAGGCATTATGGATACCAATATAAAAGTGACGTATAACAGGAATTTTCATGTCCGTACTTCTCAGTACTATTCTGTAATGATTAAGAAATGAATAGGAATTAGAGAAAGAATTCATGAATGAACTATTAAAGAACTTATTGAATAAAAATACAAATAGGATAAAAAAAAAATTGAATTTAAAAAATGAGTTAAATCATTCACATTTTTCGGAATTCCAACCATTAATATTTCAAGCAAATATAGAGGTTAAAATATTTGAGTATTCGAGAAGGGATTAGCATACAGAAGACAATCAGAGATAGGAATAGTAAGTTCAGAATAATACCTTATTCATACTACTAAAGGTACGATTCCATGAAGTCATCTTCCAATTTATTCGTTTAACAGGTTAAGTATTTTGTCAACATAAAAATAACTTTTAAATAATTCATTTTATTACCATAGTTATCTTATTAAAGATGAAAGAAATTTCTTCTATATTAATATAGTGTTTTTTTTTAACAATTCTATGAATAATATCGTTACAATTTGATATTTTTTTTTTTTTTTTTTTCTTTTTTTTTTTTTTTTTTTTTAATTTAAGAACTTCCATAGTCTATATTTAGTCTACGATTTAAGTTCCTAAATAAAAATGGTCAAGACCAAAACGTCACCAGACCTTCATTAAATTTTGTATTATATATATAAATATATATATAATTTTTTTTTTTTTTTGATTTGATTTGATTTATTATTTTAATTGTTTTTGAATAATAAAATTTATATAAATATAAAGCCGTAATTTTATTGTAAATTTTAAACTTTATTTATTAATTTATTCATTATTAATTATATGAATATTTTTTTTTTTTCAAAAAAAAAAAAAAATAGTCCATAGGCAATAACGAACTTTCACCTCCAAGATGATAAAGATTTCTGTTTAAGAGGGAAATTCTTTTTCCATATAATTGTCTCTCTGAAAGAAATTATGGTCTTTTTCTCCTTAAGTGGCAAATAGCTCCTGCTGGCCTTCCTTAATCGCATTTTCTACGTTTCAACGTTGACTTCCTGGTTAGTTTACGCTTATACTGTGTCGGAATAACAATTCTTGTTTTATTACTGGCCCTCGGAATAATTTTTGTAAAAAAAAAAAAAAAAAAAAAAAAAAAAAGCGCAAACCATACACACTAAGAATGTCATTTTAGAATAATTACCAAAAATGATTTGTTCTTTTTTTTTTTTTTTTTTTTTTTTTTTTTTTTTATAATCTTAATCAATAATGTCTGCATCTCTTCCACCAAGAAGGAAGTTATATACTCAGTACCACTTCATATATATATTTATACACTCTTTATTTAGATAATTGCTAATATTAACACCATTTTTACCATTTGACCTTCTCACTACATTATTAGTAATGTTACTATTATTTTCACTATCTCTAATATTAATGTAAAAGAAAGATGAAATATATATTTTGTTTATTTATTTATTTTCTATTTTAATTTTATTATTTTTTTTTTATTTCTATTTTTTTCTTTTTTTTATAAAATAATTATGTATAATTATATAACTTTATGTAATTATATTATTTATATATTACACTATAAAAAAATAAATAAACAAATAATACAACAAACAAAAAAATAAATAAATTAAAAATAAAATGTTTCACCATTTTGCTTCTAACCACCCTTTTTTTTTATACTATCTATTTTCAAAAATAATTATGACTTATTAAAGTGAGAAATAATTATTTATTGTTAATAACTTCATATTCCTTCAATAAAAAAAAATGATTTAAATCAATAATATTTTTTTATGAAAACCCTCTCACACCACTCTTTCAAAATGTAGATATTCATATGTTTAAATAATATAAAAATAGTACTAAAAAAATATAATCCAGTATATTTATATATTCTTAAAACAAAAAATATATATTTTTTATATATTTATATAATAATAACTTTTTATACTTCTTTCATAACCATTGAATTTTGAATTCTTAGTTTTTTAAAAGTTTCAATATTTTACTCAATTTTACGTTTTTCTTACTATTTTTAATATATATATATATAATTTTTTTTTTTTTTTTTTTTGAATTTTTTTTATTATTAAACAAATAAATTATAATTTAATATTATCTTTACATATTAAATTATAAAATTACTGTTTAAAAGGATCTCATTTATCAATGATTTCAATTTCTTCTTAGACAATATGTTTTTTTATTTATCTTTATTTTTTAATAAATATTAATCTTATTTTGATATCTATTCATATAATATATATAATACGTTTAGTTTTTTTTATTTTAAAAAATAAAAAATACCCTTAATTTGTTATTAATAATGAAAATAAATACGAGAATGAATTAACTTTTATTTTATTATTTAAGGATAATTTATTTTTATTTGATAATTTATATATTTGATATATAAATATTATATAACTTCTTCCATAAAATATAAACAGCTTATTTAAGCTAAATTTTAACAATATAAGTAAAAGATATTTAAAATGAATATTGGTTTTATATATATATATGTAATTTTAATAGAGAAAATTTTATAAATTCTTATATTTCATTTTAATTTTTTACCTTCTTCTTTGGACGGAGTTGGTTACTGTGACACTTACGGCAGTTAGTGGCACGTTGTGGAAGACGAGCGTAACATTTACGACAAATCATCTTATCACAGTTGTACTTGGAGGCAAGAACCTTAAGAGATGGTTCAATAATACCACCACGAAGACGGAGAACAAGGTGAAGAGTAGATTCTATTTATCAAATATTAACGTATATTTAATTGTAATTAAATAAAATAAAATAAAAAAAAACATTAAAATTTGATATAATAATATTTCCATTTTTTATATTAATATATTTCAAAAATAAAAAAAAATTTATTAATTTATTACCCTTTTGGATGTTGTAGTCAGAAAGAGTTCTGTCATCTTCTAATTGTTTACCAGCGAAAATTAAACGTTGTTGATCTGGTGGAATACCTTCTTTTTCTTGAATCTTGTTCTTAACATTGACAATACTATCGGAAGACTCAACCTCAAGGGTTATAGTCTTTCCAGTAAGGGTTTTAACGAAAATTTGCATCTTATTTTATCCTGTTTTTTTTTTTTTTTAATAATTTTACAAATTATTAAATTATTAATTAGTTTTCCATGAATATATAATTTTTTTTTTTGCTATACACTTCCATAAAATTCATATTATATCATTTATACTGTCTTGAATATTTGTTATGATTTATAGCAATATCTTTTTTATTAAAGTGAATGTTATAATTTTGACCCATTTTCATTTTGAATTGTAATATTCTATTTTACTATTTCTTTAACCATCAATCCATCAATCTTATACATTATTTTATTCTTATTTTGGTTTTTATTAAATAAATGCTTCTTTTCTCAAATTATAATGCATCCATTATTCAAATTTTAATTTCATGTTACTATATTAATAAAATTGTGTTTGTTTGGCTATAAATCATTCAATATTTTTCAATATATTAGGATCACACATAATTTATGAAAAAAAATGATAAAATACGCTCTTTATTCAATTAATTATAAATAAAAAATATATATATCACAATAGCAACCTTAAAGAATAAAATTGGAAATATTTTACCGGAAAGAAAGAAAAAATGGTTTGATTTTAATTTTGTTAAGTTTGATTATTATCAGTTATTTTTTTTGTTTTTTGATTGGTTAATTTATTTAATACACATGATTTATTTAATTTAAAGGTTAAGTTACTTTACATAGACTTTATACATAGTGATACATTTAAAAATTAAATAAATCGGTTTTAGTTTTTAATTTAATGAATATAATTACACTAAATATATATTTATATATATATATTTTTTAGACTCTAGGAATGAACTTTATTTAATAATATTTATTAAAATAAAATATATGAAATTTTTTACAAAAAGATTAAAAAAACTATATAATGAGTTTCGAGGTCCAAAATGGCCTCTAAATTTTTCTATTCTTCGTCAATAACTCCATGTGGATAAACTAATGAAAAATGAATAAATGATTTTATATTATTAATAATGAATATATCACATTAATTTATGTAGTAAAATAAACAAATATTTAATAGTAGTATAATAATGAATGGATAATAATAATTATAAATTCATTCGCTGAGGATGAAAAGAATATATTTCTTCATTATTTGCAATATTTAAAAAAAAAAAGTAAAATTATAACTCCTATTTTCATCCTATTTATATATAAATTTTATTTTCATTTCATTATTATCCATATTTAAAGAATTATAATATTAATTTTTAATAATCTTTATTTTTTTTTCTTTTCTTTTTTATCTCCATTTTTATTTTTAATTTTATTTTAATTCTTATTTTTATTCTTATTTTTTTAATTTTTTTTTTTCAAGTATTATATATATATAATATTCATACTTTGTATTAAAATTTTCTTTAATAATACATCAAATATAATACATATATATAAATAAAATTTTTCAAGAATTATTTTTTTATTAAGTTTAAATTTAAAATTTTGACTATATTAATATATATAATTATCAATTAATTATTTATTATTTAATTTTATTATTACTATATTACTATCATTATTATTATATTTTATTATTTTATTATTTTATTTTTATTTTAGTTTAGTTTATTTTTTATTTTTATTTTTATTTTTATTTTTTTAAAATATCAAAATAAAATATATTGATAGCTTTAAATTATATATATTAATACAGATAATAACAAATTTTTAAATTTGAATATATAAATTTTTAAAAATTAATTATTATTTACTAGATTTGAATACAATTAAGATGTTGCTGACGATTGATTATTACTTTCATTACGTGTAGAAGAAGATGAAGAACTCATCAATCCATCAACATGAATCTTCAAACGATGACGTTGACGATGATAACGACGTTTATAATTAGATTTTGAATGAGGGAAGGAACGATATGCAAAATGTTCCAAAGTACGAGTATATGGAGATATTGTTTGATTAGAATTCATTAAATTTGTTAATTGTGCAGCCATACTATTATTAGAGGGTTCAATAACAATTTCAGCTGGGAATTCTTCACATACAGTTGATTCACCATCTGAATTATATCCAGATACAGCAACATTATTTGGTGCATTTGGTTTTACATTAATATTAATACTATTATTAATATTATTACAATTATTAGTATTGCTATTACCATTATTGCTATTATTAATCATATTATTAGAATTATTAATATTATTATTATTGCGACTATAAATATTAACAGAAGTGCATCCATTAGATTTACCATTAGTATTATTATTAAGTAATGAAAGGAAAACATTTTCACTACTAATAGTGCCATTGTTTTGAGGTATTACAGATGACATTTGATTATTAGATGTTTCGGTTATATTTGTTTGATTAGAGTAAGCTCTAACATGACCTCCACTCTTTGTTGCAGATAAAGAAGATAAAGCACTACTGGGTATCTTATGTTCATTAATTCTTTTAGAAATTGAAAGAATTTCATTATTCTTTAATTTTAAAGTATTAGAATTATTAGAATTATTATTTACTTCTTCATCTTTTATATTTATCAAAGTCTTAGAAGAATTATACAACGATTCATTTTCTGTATTATTAGATAAAGAAGAATTGGAAAGACTCAATTTATTCTTTCTTACAGATTTGGACTTGCGCTGACCTCTATGATAAGTATGAGTGTAATTATATCCATGATGATGATTATTATTTGATAAATCTCCTGAACTCTTTCCACTAAATAAAATGGATTTATCTGAAACAGAAGTTGAAGCGATTGAAATAGGGGGTGTTGAAATAGATGAAAGACTTGATGATGGAATATTATCCAATGACTGTTGTTGTAATCGTTTAAATGGATTATCAATGGTATACTCTGAATTATTATTAATATCAAAATTATTTACATCATTTCCTATTTTATGACTTTGTGGAACTCTAGTAATTGCTGTACGGCGAAGATAATCAACAATTGAAAAATGCTTATCCTTAGTATAAGAAGGATAGGAAGCTTTGGGTATATATAATGGAATTGGAGAAAATGGAGGAGTGATTAACCAACTATCAATATGAATAGATTGACATAAATAATTATTAAATGAAGGATTAAGAAGACGAAGAATACCACGATTAGCATTGACGTATTTTGAACACTTCAAACCACGATAAAGAATAATTTTATTTTGAAATGATGAATTAGAATTAAGATCATTACCAATCCATTTTCTTTTCCAATCCATAATATCATTTTCTTCAGCTATTAATGTTTGATTAGAACTAAAAATATCATCATCTTCTTCTCCATAAATACTACTTGAATAACTAATAGGGGATGCAGGAATAGTAGTATCATTACTATAACTACGATTATGATTATTTCCATTTGGCACATTAACAGAATTATTTGAAAAGTTATGAATTAGTCCTGGTACATCTTCTAATAAAAACGCACTAATTTGAGTTTTAATAATATTTTCTATAATTTTTTTTATTGCTGGAATATGATCAAATGTAGATGATACATTTATATTTTCTAATGGATCATTCTTAAAACAAAAAGTTATACCCTTGTTTGAAAATCCTAATGCAGCAATGCCACTTAATTTTAAATTACTTATACGTAATTTTATTGGTATAGGTAAAGGTTGATCTGCAGCTACAACTCCACCTCCTACGGATAATGTAATAGGTGTCTTCGGTATAACTAAAGGGTTGATCTAAATAGATTAATGATAAATTCATATTTATTTGTTTAAAATATATTAATATTATCATTTACATATGAAAAGTACAAAAAATATGTAAATTAATATTCATTTAATATATATATTATTATCATTTATATGTAAAAAAAAAATTGTATATAATAATATATATGTATATTATTATTTATAAAAAGAAAATGTATATATTCATTTAGCAATTATATTATTATTTATATATAAAAAGAAAATGTAAGCATCCATTAATATATATATCATATCATTTATTTATAAATGGAAAATGTAATTATAATAATAAATACCTGTACAATAGTTTGAATTACAAGATAAGCATCGCCTTGATATGTTATTTTAAATATCCCTTTAAATTTTTCTTCTGATAAATCACCAATTTCCATTACCTCTAAATCTGGAGCCTAAAAATTTTGCAATTATGAACATATTTAAATTTAATATTAAAAAAAATAGTACTTAAATATTATTAAAAATAATATTTTATATAATATAATATAATTTTTTATTTTTTTTCTTTGTGAAGAATTTAATAACGATTATACCTTTGTACCCATATTTAATTCTTTCACTTTAATATTCCCTATCATTTGAGTCTTTATTCCCTTATTTAAAGCCTCAGTTAATTTATCCTGAGCTTCATCAATAAAACTTTTATCAAATGTTGTCCAGTTAAATTTAAATGCCATTGTTATTAAATCTATTATATTATAATATTATACTTTATTGTATTTATCCTGTAATATATATTTTTATAAATAAATAAATAGAATATTATCAATATAAAATATTTCTTTGACAATCAATAAAATATAAAAATATTTCATTATTTACCTTTTTGAAAAGAAAAAAAATATACTAATATTAATATTACTATCTTAAAATAAATTAATTGTTGGAAATTAATTAAAATGTTTTTAATATTTCTATTTTTTTTTTTTTTTTTTTTTTTTTTTTTTTTTTTTGCTTTTATAAAAATTATGTTTTATGATTTACTGTTATTTTTATTTTTATTATTAAAAATGGTATAATATTTATTTAAATTGCCAAAATATATTAATTTACTAATTTTTTTTTTTTTTTTTTAATTATTATTTTTTCAATTATTATTTATATATATATAATTTTCCCATCGTAAAAATATGTTCAAAAATTTACTTTTTTTGAAAAAATATATAATATAAATATACTTTTTTTCTTATATATATTTTAACATTATATATACTTTAATATACAAATATATATAATATTAATACAATATATATAAGAATAAAAAAAATATCTTTTTTTATTGATTAATTAAATTTTAAATATACTTATATTACAATAAATATATTTAGGTTTAATTATAAAGAACAGGTTTTTAAAAAACTTCACTGTAAAAAAAAAAAAAAAAAAAAAAAAAAAAAAAAGATAAACAATATTATAAATTATTTTGATATTGAACTAAAAAAAAAAGGGAGTGTTTTTGTTATTTAACTTTTAAAAAAAAATAATAAATAAATAAATAAAAAAGATTAAAAAAGATTAATCAAGGATTTAAACATTGATAAAAAAAATAAAATTTAAAATTAAATTAATTAATTTTTAATATTTTTTTTTTTTTCTTGTTCTTTCTTTTTTTTTTATTTTTTTTTTTTTACTTTATTTTTTATTTTTTTTTTTTTTTTTTAAATTTTTTTCCTTTTTTTTTTTTATCTTTTTTTTTTTTTTAAACAATTAGTAAATTTATTTATTTATTTGAATATATTTGTAAAGAAAAGAAAATAATAATAAAATTATATAATTTTTCTCTTTATCTTTATTATTATGCAGTTACATTAAAAACTATTTTCATTTTATTTCATTTTACTTCATTTTTATTTTTATTATATTTTTATTTTATATTTTTATTCTTATTTTTATTTTTTATTTTTTTTTTTTGATTTTTGAATTATCTACATTATATATTAAAATATATTATGACATATATAAATTTCAAATAAAATAAAATATTTTATATAATATACAGAAAAAAAATTAAAAAATTAATTATAGTAAAATATATTTTAATATATTAATTAAATTGAATTCATTTAATTAAAATATATAAAATTATATATTATAGAATATATAAAAATATATAAATAGATAAATAAAATTTTCATATGGTGAGTGAGTAAAAAAAAAAAAAATTTAAATATATGTAATAAATATATAAATATATTATATATATAAATTAAATTAAATATATTCGAATTTATATATATTATTATTTAATCTTATTCCGTTTAATTATATAGTGTTGAAAAGAATTTAATTTATCCATCGTATTAAAATAAAGATGTTTAGGAAAAGAAAAGAATAAATAGAATATGCAATATATCACATTGTAAATAATTATATATTCATATATAAAAATATATAAAAATAGAAATTTTTTAAAAAAAAAAATAAAAAATTAATTCATTATAAAATAAACTTTTAAAGTAAAAAATAACTTAACCCTTCATCACAAAATATAATAAAATTTTATTAATACTTATATTATAATTAATTATTAAATATTTACACATATGATTTATACATTTAATTTTTATTAATAATAAAATAGAATAATTAAGGTAATTTTTTATTAATATTATTATTATTATTATTATTATTATTATTATTATTATTATTATTATTATTTTTATTATTATTATTATTATTATTATTATTATTATTATTATTATTATTATTATTATTATTATTATTATTATTATTATTATTATTATTATTATTATTATTATTATTATTATTATTATTATTATTATTATTATATAAAAAGAAATATAATTAATAATAAAAAAAAAACACTGATGATAATATTTTTAAACTGTTTAAAATTTTTATTATTAAATAAACATTTTTTTAAAAATCTTTAAAAACCAACAAAAAATGTCCCTGATTTTCAAATATACTACTAAAAATAGATATAATAAAAAATATATATTGTTAAAAAAAATATTTAATATCTTCAATATAAATAAATATTTATATACATAAATTAATATATATTAATTTTTATTCTCTTTTGAATTTGATTAAAATATCTTTTAATTTGATTGTTTTAATAATTGTAGTACTTAATCATATTGTATTACTATATTATATTACTAATACTAAAATAGAGTATCAATAATAAATATTAAAGTTATTAATTAATTTCTTTCAATCATAATTTCATTTTCATATTTTAATGAAATACTAAAAGATTATAAATAATTAAATGAATATTATAAATCTTGTTATGAAACTTTAGATTTAGTATTCTTTCATTTAATTAGTATATTAATCTTAAAAGTTTCATTATAGAAATAGATGATATATACATTAAAATTTCAAAATGGAAAAAGAATTTTTTTTCTTTTTTTCTTTGATTTGAAAATAGATGTTTCATCTATTCTATAATAAAAGAAATTTTAAATTTTTAAAAAAAAATAATAATTTTTATTACTGAGACTTTATTAAGCTATTTCTATTTTATTTTAATAAAAAAAAGAACTATTTTATTAAAATCTATATCATGTACTAAATATACAAGATAATTAATAGTAAAAAGATATTTAATTAATATACAAAGCGAAAGGAAATGATTTTAATTTGGTCGTTTGGTTTAATTTAAAAAAAAAAAAAAAAAAAAAAAAAAAAGAAAAAGATATGGATTTTTAGACATTGTGTTTTATTGATTATCCATACTAATATAAATTTTTATAACTTATTTATATTTTATTAAATTTACTTTTTTTAAATTTTTAAGAATAAACCCTAACTTTAGCCTTTTTATATTTAATATGCAATTTTAAATTTTTAATTATGTACTTTTTATTTAAAAATATTACATTTTTAAATAAATAATTATTATTATTAATTAGTAATGTGGCGTATTATAATAACAATAATACGCCATATCATAAATATATTTTTTAGACTTGGATTAACGAGTTGTATATTTCATAATGTGGCGTATAATAATTTTTAATTAAAGCCATACATTTATAAGATATTCTATACAAACATAAATAAATATATAAATAATTATAATTTTAAAAGAAATAAAATATTTTTTCAAATAAATATTATTAAATAACTATTTCAAAAGAAATAATAATATATTATATTAAAAAAGAATTATAAAAAATTATTTTTATAATTGAATATTAATAAATTATATATATATAAAAAAAAAGAATATTTATTATTTATTTAATTATTAAAAAGCAAGCCACATACAAAGAATTCTTATATATGTTAATACCTAGTACTGGAAATAATAAATCTCACAATTTCAATATTGAAATTATGAGATGAGATCTTAATTACTTTCAATTATTATTATTTTTATATTATTATTGTTATTGTTATTGTTATTTTATTTTATTAATACTTTACATTATTTATTATATTTCAGTATTTATTTTATTTTATTTTATTTTATTCAATCTGTACTTTATATTCATAATGAAAATAAAATTTAAAAAAAAAAAAAAAAAAATTAATAATAAAGGATAAATTTTTTTGGAAATCATTTAAATATGATCATGATATTGTGAGTAAAAAAAGAAGTAAAAAATAAAATACGATTAATATATAAAAATATATTAATTAAATAAAAATATGAGTTATCATTTAATTAATCTTAATTGTTTCAATGACTTTTTTTTTTTTTTTTTTTTTTTTTAAATTAAATATAAATTTTATTGTTGATAAATAAAAGAAAAGACAATATATACTATAATTTAAAAAACTATAAATGTAGGCTTTGCTTACATTATCGTCGTCTGTAACTAAGTCTTCAGTTAGAATAGTTAGAACTATAGTCTAATGGTTAGTTATCTTAGCCGTAAACACTGCTTCATGGGTTCGACTCATACCTCAACCTTTTTTTCTAAAATCATTTATTTTATTAATTATTAATATAACTTCTTTCTTTATAAAATTAAAGATTTTTTCAAGTTATAATTTAATCGAAATGAATTTAGAAATTCGCATTTTAGAAAATATTTTATTATTTTTCTTTAAGATTCATTTTCATCAATTTAAATTTATTTCCAGAAACATTACTAATTATTACTAATATCTTCAAAATATTTCTTTTATATTATTAATATATTTTTTAAAATTGCTTTTCTCATAGAAATATAAAATAGTACGAACGTAAAGTATGAAAATATTTTTCTTCGTGTTATTATTAATTAATTTTTAAGCAATTCGAAATACTACATCTATTGATAAATATTAATCTTTATCTTAAATTTTTACATATTAATAAAAACTTGTTTTAATAAAATATATTTTATTTTCTTTCTTTTGTGTACCATCTGTGTATCAATCTATCGTGTAACCCATTCCTTTTCATTAAAAGCACCAAAGTAATAATATAAAATATTTATAGGTGCAAACTACTCCAATACCCACTAAACTTAAAATAGTATTATCTCTTTTAGGCTATTATCTTAATTAGTCAAGCCACTCCTTTAGGAATAATTTTTTTCAATCCACTCCATTGGATACTATTAAATCACACACATGCCACTCTATATATATTCTCTATCTATTTATTTATTCATAAAGACAAGCCACTCCTTTAAGGAATTATTTTCAACTCTTATATATTACATACCTCGAATTTGATATCTTATTATTCTAACCTATTATTTGTTTCATTACTTGAACTAAATAAGCCTCTTTTAATTAACAATCTCCTTCAGTATTCTTTACCCTATTATATATTAATTATTAGAATTATCCTTATTTTATTAAGCCATTATAAGCTACAACTTTTAAATATGATTTTTACAATTTAAATTTTTAATATAATTAAAAAAAAAATTTCATTATCACAAGATAGATTTAAATAAATAAAAGGAATGAAAAATAGTTATAAAAAGGGTGATTAGTTTTAATACGATATCTCAACTTTCGTAAACTGGATCCGCATTTCTTAGGGCCTTTGAAAGTGGTAAAATTAGAGTTTAACATGATTACTCTAGTTGACCCATTAACAGGTGAAATGACGGATAGGAGTGTTCAAAAAAAAAAAAAAACTGCAATTCCTATTATACTATCCCAACTTCAAGGGACAAAGATGATTCTTAGTGACAGAGATCTTTTTACAAAGCAAGATTTTATATTAAAAAGTATTATTTATATTATTTTTAAAATTTAATTGCCTTTTTTTTTTTTTTTTTATTTTTTTATTTATTTTTGTTTATAAAATATTTTATTGATTAAAGTTTATTTATTTTAATATGAGTAATTACTTGATTTTTAAAATTTATGAGATTACATTTGTATTTATACTATTTGTGGCTAAATAAAAATATAACGAGAAATTATTACATAATATATTTCATTGTATTAGCTTAACAACGAGTTCGTTGTATTATAAAAATATCTTTTAATTTATTTAATACACATAAATTATTTTAATATAAATTTAATATATTTTTCTTTGTATTCTAACATTCCCCCTCAGACCAGAATGTTTGCTTGTCAAAGATTTGGTTTGTAAACTTAGTCATTTTTGGTCCATTGTAACGAATATTGGAATATCCGTGTTTTAAAGAGTGTAACACAATAGGTAAGCACTTTTTGATTAATAAGTAATTTGGTTTTTTAAAATATAGTTTTATTAATTAAGAAATAAATATTAATTATAAAGTTTAATTATTGTAATATTTCGAATTACTTATTAATTAATTCAATAATTAATAAAAACACAATTTTTAGAATATTTTTTTTTTTTTTTTGGCTGCGAAATTCACTCCTATTTATAGTTTTTCAAAATTTAAATCCATAAAAATTTAAAACCATAAAATCATTAAAAAGTTTCATAAAAATTGATTATTTTCGGTTAAAAAGAATCTAAAGGAAATAATGATAAAAGATAAATTAAAATAGAATTTCTATCTGATTTGTTTCTATTAATTTCTAAGAATTTCTTTTGTTAATTTTTACAGAAATTTATACAGAAACAAATACAGAAACAAATACAGAAATGAAGTATAAAAATTCTTTAAAATTTAAATGATATAAAATTTTAGTAAATGTGTGAGTCGAACCCTAGTGGTTCAGGCTGAGGTCATAGTGACTAACCACTATGCCAGCATTCTAATTTCTAATTTTTTAAGATTCGTTACATGGTCCTCCTCTAGGATTCGGATGCCAGACGAATCTTTTGCTTTAAATCTAAACTATTTCTAATTCTAACTTTTATAATAACAAACTATAACTAAAATACTTATAGGAGTGATAATTTAATTAATACATTGGATAATAAAAATTACATGAATTTTAAGTTTTAAAAATAAAGTATAAAAATAAAACTATCTAGAATAAATGTTTTTGAATAATATAAAATAATTTTTTTTTTTTTTTTTTTTTTTTTTAAAATAATCATAAGTTAGAATGATTAATAGTACTTTGATGAAATAAAATTTATTTTTGATTAAATGATTTATATTTAGTTGGACTTATTAAATTCTTTGATTAGTTCAGGGCAGTTGAGGTTGGATTCAGGTTCCCACGAGGCATCAGATAGTGAGTATCCTTTCCATTTGATGAGATATTGAATTTTTCCATAATGTTTTCTTTTATCCAGAATCTTTTCAACTTCATATTCTTCTTCATCATCTATGATAACCGGTGGAGGTGGTGCTTGAGTTCTATTAAAATTGTCTTCATAATATGGTTCTAATTCGGATACATGTATAATTGGATGAATTCTATACTTCTTTGGTAGATCTAATTTGTAAGTTACCGGAGAGATTTTCTTTATAATTTTGAAAGGTCCTAATTTTCTTGGTTTAAGTTTTTTGTTTTTGTTTCTTAAAATGAGAGAACTATTCAGCCATACTTTATCATTTTTCTTGAATTCTGGGGCTTGGGTTCTGTGTTTATTTGCAAAGTTTTCTTGTTTCTTAGAGGCGGTTTCCAAATTCTTTTTTAATTCCTTAGAGAGATCAGATAAATTTACTACAAAGTCTTCAGCTCTTGGTACATCGATGTTACTTGGTATTTCTGGTGAATGCCTAGGATTGAATCCATAATTTGCATAGAAAGGTGAGTAATTAGACGATTCCTGGATTGCATTGTTGTAACTGAATTCGGCCAGATAAAGATAGTTACTCCAATTAGATCCTTTGTAGTTAGCAAAACATCTTAAATATTGTTCAATAACGGAGTTCACCCTCTCCGTCAAACCGTTAGTTTGGTGATGGGATGGAGAAGAGAACTTCAACTTAATGTCGAGGGCATCGCAAACAGCAGTCCAAAATTTAGAGGTAAATTGGGTTCCTCTATCGGATAGAATTTCATTTGGTAAGCCGTGGAGTCGAAAGACGGTTTTCATAAAAGCAGAAGCAGTGTCAGGGGCGGAAGGAACGTTTTCAAAAGGAATAAAGTGGCACATTTTAGAGAAGCGGTCGACAATGACAAAGATACAAGTAAAACCAGAAGATTCAGGGAGATCGGTAATAAAATCCATAGCAATAGAGATCCAAGGGCGATTAGGAATTTCAAGCGGTTGTAAGTATCCATAAGGTTTGTGTCTTGAGTCCTTAGAACGGCAGCAAGTTTCGCAGGAGCGAATATAGTCTTTAGCATCAGAGTTAAGCGAGGGCCACCAAAAGTCGCGATTTAAAAGATTAATTGTTTTTCGAATTCCGAAGTGACCAGCGGAGGGAGAGTCATGGCAGATCTTAAAAGCGTGTGAGCGGCAGTTAGGCGGAATATAAAGTTTGTTGTCAAAGAGAAGGTAACCGTTACTAAGTGAGAATTTATCGATTTTAGGATGTGGGATTGGGAGCTTGTTATTTCCAAGGTAGTCACAAACGTTATGATAAAATGAATCGTTTTTACATTCGGAAAGGATTTCTTCAGTGAAAGGTACAGCGGAAGTTGGGAAAGCAGCAAAGTTTTCAGGACGGAGCACTGAGAAGGGGATTTCATTAGAATTTTGTTCAGAAGCAGCATAATCAGGTCTTCTTGAGAGCGCATCGGGTTTTCCATTGATTGAGCCAGAGCGATAGACAATTTTGAAGTTAAACTCGGATAAGAATAGAGACCAACGAATAAGCCTTTGTGTCATCTTTTCAGGTTTTTTCTGATAGAGAAGGTTGCGATGATCAGAATAAATTGTAAACAGTGTAGGTGTTCCTTTCAGAAGATGTCGCCAGTTTTCCAATGCAGAGATGATTGCTAAGAGCTCCTTATCGTAAATCGGGTAGTTTCTTTCTGGTGAAGTAAGAGATCTTGAATAAAAGGCAATGGGATGAATTTTATTATCTTTTGAAGAAGTTTGGGAGAGAACAGCACCTATAGCAAAATTACTGCTATCGGTTTCGACCATGAATGGGAGATTTCGGTCAGGATAAGCGAGAACGGGAGCAGAAGTAAATTTGGATTTGATTGTATTAAAAGATTCTTCAGCTTCTTCGGACCAGAGAAATTCGGAGTCTTTTCTTAAGAGAGCATTGAGGGGATGAGCTAGTTTTGCGAAATTGGGTATGAAGCGTCTATAGTAATTGGCTAAACCTAGAAACGATTGAATGTCTTTAACACATGTTGGAGTAGGCCATTCGAGTATAGAAGAGATCTTTTTTGGGTCCATAAATATACCATTGGAGGAGATTCTATGACCAAGGAAATCGATAAATGGAACGCAGAATTCGCATTTTTCGAGCTTTGCGTATAATCCTGCTTTACGGAGTCTAGTGAGAATTTCAGCGAGATGTATCCAATGAGAATCCAAATCAGGAGAAAAGATAATTATATCATCAATGTAGCTGAAGGCGAATTTTCCAAGACAGTCTTCAAGAACGTCATTTATAAAATGTTGGAATACTGCTGGTGCATTTTTCAAGCCGAAAGGCATCACGCGGTATTCGTAGTGGCCATACTTACACGTAAACGCAGTTTTATACTCGTCTCCTTCCTTTATTCGAACTAAATTGTATGCTGAGCGGAGATCGAGTTTTGAAAATATTTTTCCTTTACTCAAGTGTTCTAACATATCGTTTATAAGTGGTAGAGGATACGAGTCCCGAATAGTGATGTCGTTAAGTTTGCGGTAGTCTACACACATACGAAGTTCACCGCTTTTCTTAGGTACAAAAAGTACAGGGGCACCTGCTGGTGACTTTGATTTACGTATGAATCCTTTAGCGAGATTTTCATCAATATATTCCTTAAGAGCAATGGATTCTTGTTCAGTGAGTGGGTAGATTGGGCCATAAAAAAGTTTTGCATCGGGTTTTAGTTTTATCTCACAATCATATTGACGATGAGGTGGTAGTTTGTTGGCAGATTTTTCATCGAAGACATCAATAAATTGCAAAAGCTTTTCAGGAAGATTGTTCGTTTCAGGTTGATTAATTGATTCTAAGGTTTCATCATCAAGTTGGGGTTCTTTTTCTGTAACGTGAGCAGTGAAAGTCATAGGAATAACCAGGCAATTATTAGTGCAATAACTTGATTTAAAGCAAAGTTTCTTTTCAGAGAAATTTATCATTGGATTATGGGTACAGAGCCATTCAGAGCCAAGTATGCAGCAGTAAGAGGGTAAATCGATGATGTAGAATTCAGCTAAGCATTTGTGATTATCATAAGTGAGGGAGAGTGGCATGGTTTTGCCTAATATAGTTTGATTTCCACCTATACCGGAGACTTGTGGGACAACATTTTGTTTTTCGAAGGGAATATTATTTTCTTTTGCGAAGTAGATATCCATAAGATTTAATTGTGATCCGGAGTCAATTAAAATTTTGGTTTTAACAGAAGCGTTTGAGGTACTTATATTGAATTCAAAGGTTGCAGTTTTAACATTGGGATTATCAGAGAGTCTTGGTCTTGGTTTGGTTGTTTCTGGATTTGTTACGTAAGTAGTATTACTGCTTGTACTGTTATTATTGTTTCTTTTTCTGTTTTTGATGGGGCAATTATCAAGTTGGTGGTCAGTAGATCCACAATAGAGGCAGAGGTTTTCCTTTCTTCTTTTTTCTTTTTCTTCTTTTGAAAGAGGTCCATGGGTTTTATTAGGTTTGGATTGAAAAGGTTTTTTACCAGCGTTTCTTTTAAAATTGTTTCTAGTATTACTATTATTGTTGTTTTGTCGGTTGGTTAAGTTATTAAAGTTTCGATGGTTTGATATGCGGCTATCGATTCTGGAAGCAATTGTTTGCATTGCGAATAATGAACGGGGTCCTGGAAACATTTCGAGTATTCTGGTAGCTATTTGGTCTTGTAATCCATCCAAAAAAGCATCCATCTTGGCTTCTTCGTTCCAAGATGAATCATCAGCATATCGGTTGAATTCCATGATGTAATGTTGAATATCACCGATTCTTTTTTGCTTTATTGTTCTTAACCTATGGTTTGCCACGAAAGTTGCGTCATTATTCCCAAAAACCGATTTCATTCGTTCGATGAATTCTTCGTAATTACCTAGGCATGGATCCATGTTTTCAATTAACGTTGCTGCCCAGTTCATAGCGTTTCCATATAGTCTTGAAATAATGTATACCACTTTTGATTCATCATCAACGAATCTATCTGGATAGATCATAAAAAGAAGTTCAATTTTAGCGAGGAATCCTTTAAAATACCTTCTATCGCCGGCGAATCCATCCTTGAGTGTTGCATTACTATTGTTTACTTCTTCCATTTTTTTTTTTTTTTTTTTTTTTTTTTTTTTTTTTTTTTTTTTTAATTCTAATTATTGATTACTAATTATTAATTATTAATTATTAATTATTATTAATTATTAAATATTGATTATTACTAATTATTATTAATTATTATTATTAATTATTACTAATTATTGAATATTGCTTATTATTATTATTAATTATTACTAATTATTGAATATTGATTATTACTATTAATTATTACTAATTATTGAATATTGATTATTACTATTAATTATTACTAATTATTGAATATTGATTATTACTATTAATTATTACTAATTATTGAATATTGATTATTATTATTATTAATTATTAATTATTAATTATTACTAATTATTGATTATTAATTATTATTATTAATTATTAAATATTAATTATTAAATATTAATTATTACTAATTTTTTTTTTTTTTTTTTTTTTTTTTTTTTTTTTTTTTTTTTTTTTTTTTATTATAATCATTAATTTTGTTTGAATAATAAATATACAATATAATTAATTATTAGAAGAAGTAAATATTTAATTTCAATATAAATAATTTTAATTTCAAGGATGGCTATATGGATTATTGAAAATATTAATAATTTTAATATATAGTAAAATTCAAGGGTTCCGATTGAATTTATAAATTCATGCATGAATTTTGGTAGAAAAATTTATAGTCTTGGTAAGTGGTTTCAAAAATAGTAGAAAATGGGATTCCTTAACGGGGTTCCAAAAAGAGTAATAGAGAATGGGATTACTTAACGGGGTTCCAAAAAGAGTAGTAGAGAATGGGATTCCTTAACGGGGTTCCAAAAAAGAGTAGTAGAGAATGGGATTCCTTAACGGGGTTCCAAAAAAGAATAGTAGTAAATGGGATTCCTTAACGGGGTTCCAAAAATAGTAGTAGAAAATGGGATTCCTTAACGGGGTTCCAAAAAGAGTAAAAGTGCAAAGGTATTGTGCTTAGTTTAGTGGTGTTTTTATTGTAACGAATATTGGAATATCCGTGTTTTAAAGAGTGTAACACAATAGGTAAGCACTTTTTGATTAATAAGTAATTCGGTTTTTTAAAATATAGTTTTATTAATTAAGAAATTTAAAAATATTAATTATAAAGTTTAATTATTGTAATATTTCGAATTACTTATTAATTAATTCAATAATTAATAAAAACACAATTTTTAGAATATTTTTTTTTTTTTTTGGCTGCGAAATTCACTCCTATTTATAGTTTTTCAAAATTTAAATCCATAAAAATTTAAAACCATAAAATCATTAAAAAGTTTCATAAAAATTGATTATTTTCGGTTAAAAAGAATCTAAAGGAAATAATGATAAAAGATAAATTAAAATAGAATTTCTATCTGATTTGTTTCTATTAATTTCTAAGAATTTCTTTTGTTAATTTTACAGAAATTTATACAGAAACAAATACAGAAACAAATACAGAAATGAAGTATAAAAATTCTTTAAAATTTAAATGATATAAAATTTTAGTAAATGTGTGAGTCGAACCCTAGTGGTTCAGGCTGAGGTCATAGTGACTAACCACTATGCCAGCATTCTAATTTCTAATTTTTTATGATACGACACTTACAAATAATATAGAAATAACTATAAAAATAATTTAAATAATAGATAAATAATTTAATACATGTAAATAAATGAGTTTGTACAATTAATAAGTATTAATAAAATTAAATAAGATAAACTAACCAATAGAATAGAGTTAAGAGAAATAATGAAATATAAAATGAAGAAAATAAATAATAAATTAAGAAGGAAGTTAGAGAGCTAACTAAAAAGTTAATATTAAGGAGAGAAAACTTAATATTATTATAATTATAGTTATAAAGAAAATAATTAGTTATTCAGAGGAATTAACTAATATAAAATTTAGTAGAATTTAATATGTATTAATATAACTAAAATAATAAAATATATTGATTAATATTTAAATATAAAATAAAATAATAAAATTAAAATACGACAAAAGAATTATTATTGTTTACTATATATTTTATTAGTGTGTGTTTATTATTATATTCTTCTGTTAGAATATATTATTTTATAATCAAACAACTTGCTCAACCGAACACTGATACTTTTAATAATATCGTATCATTTATAATACAGAATGAACAAATAATACTAATTGTGCTAGAATAATATAAATTATTCTAACCTTATAGATTATTCTATTCTATATAATTGGAACTTTCCAGTATTCTTCAAATATTACTAAATAGAAATCTTAAGTTAATAAATCACTAATTAACTTATAATTCCTTTTTGAATTATCGATCCGATTCCATTATAATGTATTAAAAATCTTTAGCCAAGAATATTGTCCTTGCCCACTTAATATATTAATATTATATTTCTTTTGTATTATGTTATATTGAAAATAATCAAATCTATTTAATTAGTTATTAAAATTTTCGTTATCAATATAAATTTATTTTTAATTACTAAATTTAACTAAACCACAATAAAATATTCTGTATAATCTCTTTATTTTTATTTTATATATATTAGTATTAAACTATTATTAAATAATTAATAATTCAATAATATATAACTACTATTTATAACAATAATATTATTAACTAAAATAATAATTCAATTTCAATTTAAATGTTTTATTTATAAAAATAATTAGTAATTAGTTTATTAAAAAAATAGTTAGGCTTTACAAATTTTAATTTGATAAAAAAATATAAATACATGTAATTTTAGTGAAATAAAATATAATCAATAACTTTCTTTTTATTAAATAAATAATTATATTATTATTTTTCTTTTATAAATTTAAATAAATAAATATTGATTTTAAAACAAATTATTTTTTTTATTGTAATTTTATTATTTGTGTTAATTATTATTATATTCCTAAAATTATATGAACCATACCATGAAAAATTGGTGGAGATATCGGGGAGTATAATAATAAATTAATACATTAGGAATAAAATTATAATATTAATAAATAATTTTTCTAATAAAACAAATATTTTTTTTAAAAAAGAAAACAATTTTTATATTTTTAACTAATTATTATTAATTGTTAAAAATATTAATTAATATTAAATTAAACTAATATTCGTGCATAGATTTCCGGGTTAAGTTTATCCTACATAGTAATTGGGCTAGTAGGCTCTGGACTGCTATTTTTTATATTGAAAATAGTAACCGTGGCACACGCGTGGCATGACACCTTTCAAGAGGTAAGCTGCACGTCAGACAGTGTGTACTATCAGATTGCACGATTATTATAATTTAATAAGTGATTAATAATAATAAATAATTAATAATTTTATTAGTTAAAAGATTTATTTTTTTTAATTTTTTTTATTTTTACTTTTTTATAACAATTTATACATTACGAGGTTTAGCATTCTATAGATACAATAAATTTTATTTTATGAGAACATCCAGTACTTCCAGTACTCCAACAGAGAGTACTCCAGAAAGTAAGCTTAGCTTCAGAGAATTAAAGAAAGAATTAAAAGATTTTGAAAAGCTTACTAAACAAAACCTTGACATCAACTCCTGGGCAAATGAGTTAAAGGCATGGATAAAATACCAACATATCAAGGATCCCGAAACTATTTTTACTGCTTGTATATTAACGGCTTCTGGAGAACCAAGAGAAATTATCCAAGAACTAGAAGATGGAAATGACCTTACTGAAGATGAAGATTCTGATTTCGATAGCGATAGTGAAGGAGAAGATGATGAAGAAAGTGAATCTACTACCACCTACCCAAGCCTTGATGAAATCATAAATCATCTGAAGACTTTCTATGGACTTAAAGAAGATCAAACCAACTTGTTACGAGAATTGCGTTCCATGAAAATAAAGAAGAACGAGAAAGTTAAAGATTTTAATGTCCGTTATAGATCTTTGTACCATAAATTGGATAAAAAGAGAAGAAGAAAAATTAGTGTTTTAGATTATGCAGATTCCTTAACCAATAATCCTGACGCATGGAGAAAGGTTATGCTTAAAGACAATATTTCTATTACCAAAGCATTCGCTATAGCTGAAAAAGTTGATCGTTTATCTATTAAAAATAGTACTGAATATTATGATAAGACTCGTTACAATCTCCTTAACTCTAAAAGTAATTTTAATAAGAACATTTCAAATGATTTTAACAAACCAAAAACCCACAAAAATGTATCTATAGAAAATCTCACTAACAAGATGAAAGAAATGAAAATTAGTACTTGCTGGTTTTGTAGCAATGAAGGACATACCAAACGAAACTGTCCTAAATTAAATTCTATATTGGAAAATAACCGCAAGAAGTTTTATGAAAATTATTTAAACCACTAAAAGGGAGTAGAAGCACTCCCATCGTCAAAAAAATTGCTTCAGTCTGCCATCGTCCCAAAAACAGTTGACTTAAAAGAAGATGATGATTATGAAGAAATTGCTGATTTCCAAGAAGGTACTACTACGGATTATTACGAAGATTTTGATGATGAGTCGGATGGTTCCAAAGAATTGGATTACTTAGTAAACGTTATAAAGAGAAAGGCAAATCCTAAAGATGAAGAGACTAGTGACCAAAGAGGAAAGAGGGTTCACCGTAGTCTAAGAGATGATCCTAAGCCAATAGTTACTCCAGGTTTACGAAAACAAAAAGAAAATCAATTAAGGGGAACATCGCGACCAGTCAAAAAGCCAACAACTCAATTACATCCTTCGATTATGGCTCAACCCAGAATAGAGAAAGAAAAGAGGATTGAGAAAGAGCTAAGAGATAAGGAAAGAGCTAGTACTAGTACTTCTGTGGAAAATAATAAAAATAGTATTGTTAATATTATTAATGAAGAAACTTCTCAGGAAGGAAATAATTCTAAACAAACTTTAAATAAATTAATTCAAGAAAAATCATCAGAAAAGTCAACTGAAATTATGCCAACTAGAATTCCAAAAAGAATACAAATGCAAACTGATTGTGATAGTTATGACGTGATCAAAGATTTAAACTCCAGTAATTGCAATATTACATTTGGACAATTATTGGACGTTGCTCCAAAGATACGGTCTCAAGTATCACAAGGACTTAAATTAGAAAAGAATAATACTAAAATTTCAGGTGCAGTGGATAATATGTGTGCTACTACAATAATAACGAACAATATAGATCATACATATAAAAGTAAACATCATGAACCACAAGAAGATGATATTGCTATGGTTGATGTAATAGTAGATGGAGTTCGTGGTAAGGCTTTAATAGATTCATGTAGCAATTTAAGTATTATCACAAAGCAATTTTTAGATAAATTACCTTATCAGTATGAACCTATAGGAGTTAGTGCAGGACGAATACGTTTAGCAACGATGAATGATGATTACTCAGAAGATGTGTTAATCAAAGTTCCCGTAAAAATTAATGAACTAGAACTACTCGTTACGTGTAGAATTATAGACAAGGAGGATCCATTCTATGATATATTAATCAACCTCAAAACTCAAATTGATAACCAGTTATTTATACATCCAATTAGATATAGTCTTTGTTCGATTTAATGATCAAGGTTTAATTGAAGAAATTGCACCTATTAATAATGAATATGATGACGAAGAAAAATTATTATGTGTAATCAAAGCATTGAATCACCAAGAAGCTAAGCAACAATTGAAAACGATTGAAGGATTACCACCCATAAAATATATATATGACACAGTTTTTTCAAAGTACAATTAATTCAAATTATAGAGAAGCTATTACTAAATTACTTGAAGAATATATTGATATAATTGCAACTTCTTCTGAAGAATTAACACCTTCAGATTTATCACCACACAAAATATTCTTAAGGAAGGAGTTAAACCTATTAAACAAAAATTTTATCGACTTAGTAAATTAAAAACAGATATCTTAAAAGAAGAATTAACCAAACTCATATATAAACGATTAATTGAACCTTCATGTTCAGAATGGTCATCACCAGTAGTACTTGTGCCTAAAAGAACGGTAAATGGCGCCTGTGTATTGACTATAGGAAAGTAAATGAAGCATACCTAAGAAGGATTCTTATTCTTTACCAAATATTGAGGAAATTTTTGATAGCTTAGATGGAGCAAAATCTTCTCAACATTAGATCTTTATTCCGGTTATCATCAAATATTAATGGATGATGATAGTGTTGAAATCACTACCTTTACAACTAAGTTCGGAAACTACCAATTCAAGGTAATGCCCTTCGGTTTAACAGGTGCTCCAGCTACATTCCAAAGAGAAATGAACCGTATACTATTTCCCTTAATAGGAAATGCGTCTATAACTTTATAGATGATATTTTAATCTACTCAAGAACTGAAGAAGAACACCTAGAACATCTTAAACAAGTCTTAGAAATATTCAAGGAACATAAGTTAAAATCAATATCGAAAAGTGTTTTCATGCACAACTGAAGTAGAAGTACTTGGACATAAAGTATCCTCAGAAGGTTTAAGTCCATTGGAAACAAAGTTGAAGCTATAAGAATGGAAGGCTCCCTCTAACATTCATGAACTTTCGATCATTTTTAGGAGCCATTGGATATAATAGAAATTTTATTAAGGACTTTGCAAAAGTACTGCTCCTCTCTGCACTCTATTAAGAAAAGGTATTAAGTTTGAATGGAAAAAGGAACAAGAAGAAAGCTTTAAAAATTCTTAAGGAAAGATTAATCAATGCTCCAATATTAAGATTCCTAGATTCGATAGAGAATTTATTATAAGAACAGATGCTTCCTATGATGGTATAGGCGGTGTGCTTTTACAAAAGGATGATGAAACTGGAAAGGAACATCCGGTTCATTATATTAGTAAAAGTTTATCTAAATCGGAAAAGAATTATGGAATTACGGATCTAGAAGGTGCTGCTCTAATTTACTGTATTAATAAATTAAAATCTTATATTATGGGAAATCCTAAGCAAACTATAGTATATACAGATCATAGACCATTAATCGGATTACTTAAAAGTAAGGAACCACAAAATTCTCGTCATACTAGATGGTGTTTGACTATCAGTATGTTAGGAATTGATTTACGATATGAAACTGGAAAGAATAATGTTGTCGCAGATGCTCTATCAAGAATGAAAAAATGAAAAAGAAAAAGTTGTCTTAACAACACAAATTATCAAGGAACAAGATGAAAACCTGCTTTCAAGAACCATTAAGGAATTTATTGAAGAAAAATTTACGACAATTGATGGTGTGGACTACTTTGTTGATGGCAATAATTATAGAAAATTAGTTACAGATACAAAAGAAAAACTTCAATTAATTTTTCAAGCACACAGTATAGGACACGAAGGCTATTACAAGACATACCAACGTTTGAAAAGAGCTACTATTGGAACAATATGGTTAATGACATTAAGCGAATTATAGGTAAATGTGAAAAATGTCAATTAAATAAATCTCAACCATACCTGAACCAACGGAAGATAAACCAACTGAAGTGGAAGGACCATTTACACACTTAGGATTGGACATTATAGGACCTCTAAGTAAAACCAGAAATAAAATCAATATATAATCGTTGTGGTTGATTATTTTACTAAATGGGTTGAGGCAGAGCCCACTGAAAATGTTACTTCTCAGGATGTGATAAAATTTTTAATTAATGTATTTGCTCGACACGGTGTACCTCAAATTATCACTACTGATAATGGAACA
>JACVTC010000135.1:0-160000 GCA_016946835.1 Neocallimastix lanati (nom. inval.)
TTTATATCATAATTATCGACCAAATTGATCATTTTAATATGTTTCTCTAATTTTGAAGTCTTAGTATTACCTCCATTTTCATTTTCGTTTGTAGTATTGGATATTATCTCTTTAATTCTATTTAATTTGTTAATTTTTTTTGCGTTTGAAATATTTGGTTGGTTTTATGTGTGATATATCCAAATGTTCCAATTTTTCTGTGTTATTATTACTATCGTTATTAGTATTAATATTATCATTAATGTTATTATTATTATTATTATTATTATTATTATTATTATTATTATTATTATTATTATTATTGATATTATTAGAATTGTCATTATTGTTAATATTATTATTATAATCATCAATATTAATATTATGATTATTATTATTATTATAATTTAAATTATTTGGATCATCCTCTAAATTCATATTATCTTCATCTCGAATATTTCCATTATTATTAATTTCAATAATATCTGGATTTTCTCTAAAATTAACCTTTTTTGTAGAAGAAAGATTTTCACCTTCAATTATTTTATTATTATTTAGTTCCTCATTATTATTACTATCATTATAATTATCATTATTATTATTTATTTGTTTCATGGCTGGAGTGTGAATAGGAACTGGATTATCTTTGAGATGAAGCCTTTGTTTTTCTTTATAAGCCCCTTATATTTTTCTTTATTTTGTTTCCCTTTTCTCTGAGCAGCAAAAACAACTTCATCCTGGAATTCTTCATTGGTATCTCTTAAATAAACATTATTATTATTATTTTTATTATAATTGTTATTATAATAATCATTTTTTTCATTATCATTATCCTTAATATTATTATTACAATGATTATTACAATTATTATAATGATTATTATTATCATCGATATAATAATCATTATTATCATTTCTCATATTAGCATTATCACTAATACATTTCATAATACTATTATTATAATTATAATTATAGTTATTGTAATTTTTATAATTATTATTATGATTGTAATTATTAGTATTGTTATTATTATAATTATCATTACAATAATCACTATTACTATAATTATTATAAGATTCTTATTGTTATAATTACTATTATTATTATTAATATTACCATTATTATTAATATCACTATTATTATTAATATTACTATTATTATTATTAATATAACTATGACTACTATTATTATAATTATCGTTATTAATATTACCTTCGATTATTATGATCATCATTATTATAATTATTACCATTATTACCAAAATTATAATTATTATTATAACTATTATTATGATTATCATTACTATTATTATTATTATTATTATTATTATTATTATTATTATTATTATTATTATTATAACTATTACTATTATTATCATTATTGTCACGATTATTATGTAATTATTATTATATGTGTAATTATTATTTTTGTTATTTTTATGGTTATTGTTATTATTAAAAGTTATTGTTATTATTAGTATTATTGTTATTGTTCAATTTGGTTTATTGCAATAATTATTATTACTATTATAATTATCATAAATATTATAATTATTATAATTATTATTATCATTATCATTGGAATTAGTATTAAAATTATCTTTTCTATTAACTAAATAAATATTCTCATTGTTTTTATAGTTGTTGTCTTTATTCTTGATATCCATTTCTTCATTATTTCCATAATTTTCATTTCTTTCATTATTATTAATTAGTAAATTATTATTTTTATTTTTAATATTCTTATAATATATATTATTTTCATTATAATTATTAGGTTCATTAATATTATTATTATTATTATTATAATGATTATGGAAGTTATCATTACAATAATTGTCGTTGTTTATACATAAAAGGGTGGTTTGTTTACTGGAAGTTGGCCTTCTCCCATAATCTATTTTAAATTGCTATCGCTTCTAATATTTTGCTGATGAGGATTTTGATTATCAAAGTACCTAGGATTACTTTTATTTCTTATTTCCTCCATATTTCTTGCATTGTTGTAGTTATCATTGTTATAGTTGTCATAATTAGTATTATTAGTATTATAATTATTATTTCCATAATTACTATTACTATTATAATTATTATTTCTATTATAATTATTATTGTTATTATACATATTATTGTTATTATAATTATTATTGTTATTATAATTATTATTGTTATAATTGCTATTAATATAATTATTATTGCTATAATTGTTATTATTATAATTATTATTGTTATTATAATTATTTTTTCCTCTATTGTTGTTGTTCCTAAAATTATAATTACCATTGTTAATATTATTATTATTGGAATTATTATTATAGTTACCAAAATTATTATTATTATTATTATTGTTACTGTTATTGAAATTATTATTATTATTATTGTTACTGTTATTGAAATTATTATAATTACTATTATTGCTACTATTAATATTACTGTTATAGAAATTATTATAATTATTATTATTGTTATTATAATTACTGTTATAATTATTATTACCATATAGAGTATTATAATTATTATTATTATTATTATTATTAATATTATAATTATTTCCATTATTTCCGTTATTAAACATTCTATTTCCATTATTATTATAATTATTTTCATTATAAAATCCAGAATTAAATTTTCCGAAGGTCATTAATTGATTCTGATCCTGACTATAATTAAGAGATTTATTTTTATTTCTTAAATTTCTTTTGTTACATTCTCTTGCTTTGTGACCTGGTTCGCCACAGAGGTAGCAAGTAAAATTTATAAATTGATTATTATTATTGTTGTTATTATTATACCTTGAATTAAATCTTTCTTGACGATATCGACCAGTAGAAAACAGATCAGCATTGCCCACATAATACGCATTTTGTATAGAATTATCTAAATCCCTATTTCCTTCGGTCAATCCTCTATATAATGGATGTTCTAATAAAGAATTTTGACAATTAGAATTATTTTGGAAGACCATAGAAGTGTTGAGAAATTCATTATTTCCTATGGTCCTTTTTTCGGCTTTCTCGGCTCTTACAGCCACTTCAAAAGCATCCGACAAGGTATCACATTCGGCTAAGAGAATTTGAGAATGAACATATATTCTTGATTTTATTGAATTTAAATAATCATCGACTGATATAATCTTCTGATAATCTCTATCTAATCGATGATACAAGGTTAAATAACGGTAGTTAAAATTCTTTATATTTTCATTTGGTTTTATTTTCAGATTTTTTAAAACTGAGCATTTATCAGCTGGTTTTATATCCATATACTTTTCAATAGCTGATTGCACTTCTTTATAGTTTGGATACCTTGTGATATTATTCCGAGTGGTTATTAATGATTTCAAAACGTTCCTCAAGTCAGCCTCCACGGCTATTTTTAGCCATACAAAAATTCTAGATGAATCTTGGATGTCATGCATTTCCATGACACCCTTAAAATCTTCTATCTATGTGTCTATGTCTTTACCATAGTCACATAGATATGGTAGATCACGTTTTACTTTGGAAGCGTCAACCATTATTAATTAACTACTAAAAAAGGAAAAAAAAATGAAACAAAACTTATATTTAATACGTAATTTATTTTCTTATTTAATTCGACTTATCTCTAATATTATTTATTTATTTTTACTATTATATATATATATATTTTAATAAAAAAAAAAATAAATAAATTTTTTTTTTTTTTTTTTTTTTTTTATAATATTATTATTATTTTCATATAATTTAATAGTGCAGCGCCCGGATTCTCCACCAAAAATATGATACGATATATTTTAAAATATTCGGATTTATAATAGTTTTGGGTGCTACACTGGGGAATTGTATTAAGTTATATATTCTAATAATAATATTAATTATTTTATTTAGTTATTTAAATTTTTTATTTTAGGATATTTGTTTTGTAATATTTTATTTTTATTTTATTTTATTTTTATCATATTAATTAACTATTAATAATTATAATTTAATTATAATATTCTACAATTAATTACTTAAACAACTAATTTTATTAAAACTAATAACTAAACTACTATCTTTACTAATTAAAACATTTTTCTTATATTAAATCAACTATTACTAATTAACATATATCAATAATTTTTTTAACATTAAATCAACTATTACTAATTAACATATATCAATAATTTTTTTAACATTAAATCAACTATTACTAATTAACATATATCAATAATTTTTTTAACATTAAATCAACTATTACTAATTAACATATATCAATAATTTATAACAAGTTTTTTTTTTTTTTTTTTTTTTTTTTTTTTTTTTTTTAATAATATTTTTATATATTTTTTTTTATAATTATTATCTCTATATTAAATCATAATTGTTATATTTTATATAAACATTAATATAAAAGTTTATATTATAATAATTAAATTTTATACTATAATAATATTATTTTATATGATTTATAATTAATATAATTCATCATTTTTATATAATTAATTTTATAATAATATATATTTTACAAACTTTATATAATTAATATAATTTAATAATAATTTTAAAATATCATTATTTTTCTTTTCATCTTGTATCAAATTTGGTACAAGATCTGAAGATTTTATTAATAAAATAATATATTCTAATAATAAGGAAAAATTTAAAATATTATTCTCTAATTCTAAACCTAAATTAATTAATAAACTACTCTAACTTTAGTCTAAACTATTCTAATCTAAAAGAATCTAAACTAAGTTAAAATAACTTAAACTAATATCTTAATCTAAACTATTCTAATCTAAACTAAACAATTTCTCTAAATCTATTACTATTTCTATAAAATGTTTAATACAACTAATCTATTACTAAACTAATTTTATACTATACTTATCTTAATATTATACACTAAACACAAAAAACTATTAATTAAACACTTTTAAAACATTAAATTTAGAAAAAACTATTTAATAAATTTTAATTTATTTTAAACTATTTAATTTATTATTTAACTTTTAGAAAATATTAAAAAAATAATATAATAATAAAGTCGTAAGAAAAAAAGAGAGAGAACAAAAGTATTGTGTTACTTTGTTCTTTTTTATACTAATAAAATATTTATTTGATTGGATTAAAAATAAAAATAAAAAAAAATTAATAATAAAAATTTAATAATAAAAATTTAATAATAAAAATATAATAATAAAAATATAATAAACTTAAATTTTCTAAATTATTAAAATATTATATAAAAATTTACAATATTAAATAATATAATTAATACATGATTTTTTAATACATCTAATTATTTTTATTTAACTTTATAATATTCTATAACTAATATTTTAATATTCAATTTTTTATTATTTATTTATAATTGTTAATGATATTTTTTACTTTAATATTTTCTTTAAATAGTTTAATTTTTCTTTATTTAATTGTACCGTAACATGATGCCACCCCTAAGTTCAGACTTCGTCCCTTGAAGTCTCAATTTCGCATAGTCTATAAGGTATAATATTTTTTAAGTGGACATTTCTTTCAGCCATTTCGTTTGTTAATGGATCACATAACGTTACAGTATTGAATTGTTTTTTAACAATTTTCATAGGACCTAAGAAGTATGGATCAAGTTTTCTTCTATTAATATATTTAATTAATACTAGATCTCCTGGTTTATAATTAGCTTTAAGTCTTTTTACTTGTTTTCTTCTATCTTCCCAGATTTTGTTTGCTGTTTGAATATTATTTATGGCTTCCTTGATCCATTTATAATGTTTTGTAAATCTTCTAATTAAAAATTCATCATCACTTTCATAATTTTCCTTTTTATCTAAGTTTAATTGTAATTCAAACGGCTGAAGGTCACGTCGGCCATATAACAATTCAAAACTTGAAAATTTAGTTGTTTCGTTTTTACAAGTACGCAAGGCCCATAAAGCACTAGGTAGCATTTCATCCCATTTTGATGTATTTTTATTACAAAGTAATCTAAGGTATTTGCCTATTTCTTTGTTTCGATTTTCTACTTGACCATTAGATTCTGGATGATAAGTAACAACGAAGTTAACATAAACACCATATAAGTCTAAGAATGCTTTTGTTTTATCAGAACAGAACTGTGGACCGTTATCAGTTACTAATATTTCTGGTATTCCGAATCGAGCAAAAATCTTGTATAAAAATTCTATTACATCATCTGAATCAATATTTTGGGTTGGTTCTGCTTCAACCCACTTTGTTAAGTAATCTACTAAAACTATTATATATTTATTTCCTTTTCTTGAAGTAGGAAGTGGACCTACTATATCCAAGCCAACTTTCGTAAATGGTAAACCAGGTTGAGTAGCAATATCTTCTGTTTGGTTATTAAAAGATTGCGATCTAAAGTGTTGACACCTATCACAAGTTCTGACAATGTATTTAACGTCAAGTATCATGTTGATCCAATAGTAGTCACGTTTAAGTCTATTGTAAGTTTTAAATACTCCTTCGTGACCAACTTTGTGAGCTTTTAGTATTAAATCAATTTTTTCGTTTTGATTTTTTATAACTTTTCTAAGTTTTCCATGGTCTTTATAATATTCTTCGTTATTAATTATTGTAAATTTATCTTTAAATTTTGTAAGTAAGTTATACGGATTATTTTCATTTATCTCTTCAGTAACAGTTGTTAATATTGTATTTTCTTTTGTTGATAATCTAGAAAGTGCATCAGCGATGACATTTTTCTTTCCAGGTTCATATAAGACTTTAACTTTTAGCATTGATAGAAGTAATACCCATCGAGTTTGTCTAGAATTGTTAGTTTCTTTATTTTTGAAAAGTCCAACTAAAGGTTTATGATCGGTGAATAAAAGAGTTTCATATTTATTTCCAGAAATATAAGATTTAAATTTTTGAACGCAGTAAGTCGCGGCAGTTCCTTCAAGATCAATTATTGAATAATTCTTTTCCGCCGGTTTTAAAGAGCGACTTACGAAGTGAATTGGCTTTTCAATACCATTCTCATCTTTCTGAAGTAAAACACCTCCAATACCATCGAAAGAGGCATCCGTTCTGATTATAAATTGTTTTTCAAAGTCAGGCATAACAAGAATAGGAGCAGATGCTAATTTTAGTTTCAACTCATTAAAGCTTTCTTCTTGTTCTTTACCCCAGACGAACTTTACACCTTTTTTAACAAGTTTAAATAATGGTTTTGCTATATTAGCGAAGTTAAGAATAAATTTACGGTAATAACCCACTGCACCAAGGAAAGATTGTAATTGTGTAACATTTTTTGGTGGTATCCATTCTAATATGACTTGAACTTTAGCTTGAATAGGGGAAATACCATTAATTGATAAAGTATGTCCTAACAATTCGACTTTTATTTTAAAAAAATGACATTTTTCTAAGTTAATTTTTAATCCATTTTCTTTGATAATATCAAACACTTTCTTAATATCTATAATATGTTGTTCAAAGGAGGGTGAAAATATAACTAGATCATCGATATAAACAAACATGCATACTCCAATAAGAGGAAAGAATATTCTATTCATTTCCCTTTGAAAAGTACCTGGGGCATTGCATAAACCAAAGGGCATAACTAAGAATTGATAGTTACCATACATTGTAGCAAAGCTAGTTTTAGGAATATCTTCTTTGTTCATAGGGATCTGATGAAATCCCGAAAATAAATCAATCGTAGTAAAAACTTTAACTTTTTTTCCGATAGAAAATAAAATTTCATCTATAAGCGGTAACGAATATGCATCTTTAATAGTAAGATTGTTTAGTTTTCGAAAATCTATACATATTCTCCACTGTTTATTTTTCTTAGGCACTAAAATAACGGGAGAAGACCAAGGAGAGTGTGATGGTTCAATTAGTTTATTTTTTATAAGTTTTTCTAATTCCTTTTTAAGAGCTAATGCTTGAACTTTAGAAAGTCGATAACATCTCTGTTTAATCGGTTTAGCGTTAGGCTCGAGTTGAATACTATGAGGTAACAATTTAGTTGGTTTTAACTCATCAATTTTTGTGGCAAGAATAGTATTATATTCATCAAATAACCTTTTTACTTCATTTCTTAGCTTTTTTGGAATTCCTTTAAGTATATTTTGAAGGAGTTGATCTTTTTCAAAAACACCATTTTCATTAATGATATCTACTTCTTTAGTTATTGTTTTAGAGTCTTCTATTTTATTTTGAGTTATTGTTAAGTTATTATTAATATTATCAATTTCATTAACAAAGCAATAAAGATAGGAATTATTATTAATATCAGAATTTGTTTTATCATATATAATTATTGATTCAGCATCTTCATCATCACTAGTAACATTTCCTTTCTCTTCTTTGCAAAGATTTTTGACACACATCCATTTGTTATTTTCTTTCATTATGCACAAATTATTATTAATAGGATTAATAAATAAATTATTTTCTTTAAGTGTTTTATAGCTAATTAAAACATCAAATAGGTTTTGGTGATTATCTATAACTCGGAATATATCATGAATAGCTAAATCTCCAAGTTGAACTTTTAGCAAGTAGATTTCAGTATTAACATTCTCTTTAGATAATAATTGAACAATATTATTTTTAACAAATCCAATTGGTTTTACATCTCCTAACTTGTTTAAAAATTGTCTAGTAATAATATTAATGCTTGCGCCTGTATCTAAAAATGCAATACCTTGGACTCCATTAATTAAACATTCAACTGTAGCAACATCTTCCCTACGTATAGCAGATAATACAACTTCTTCAGGAGTCTCTTTAATTGTTTCTGTAGTTTTTAATTTTAAGGCCTTTACAATATCAGCACGGAGTTTAGGATTAACATCCAATAATTGAGGTAATGTAATATTAGCAAACCTAGTACTTATGTCTTTACAAATATCATATTTTGATTGACCTTCCATAATGGTTATTTGTTTATTGGGATTGTTGGTTTTAACTTCCTTCTCTTCTAATTCTACACTTGGAAGTTTAACTCTAGATTCTTTATTAGAACTAACCTCAAGATTCTTAGTGCTTTCTAATATTTCTTTTTCTTTTTGTTTCTTTGAATTTCGTTTAGCTTTGTTGATTGAGGGTTGCGCAATAACTGACACATCAATCTCCTCAAGTCTTTCGGTTTCATTTATAGGAGTGTTAGATATTGTATTTATTTCGTTGGTTTCAATTTCTATATCTTCATTATCTTCTTGTATGATATTATTAGAATTAGAAATATTATCATTTACTTTATTTTCATTTTGTTTTCTTTTATCTCTTGAATATGGTTTTTCAAAAACTTGTTTTCCTTTTCTTCTAACTGCAGTAGCTACTATTTCATCATTGGTTTGATTACTGGGAGTTTCCCTTCTCCCGTTTAGAAGTTTAAATGATTGTTTGAATTTATTGTATTATTTTGATTTCTTAGTTTAGCAAATTCTTTAAAGGAATAAGGACATAGTTTATAAATGTGTCCTTGTTGTCCACAACGGTAACAAATAATATGGGATTTCTCAGAATTAAATGTATTTCTGGCTTGTTTGATTTCATTATTTACCAAGTTATTTCTTATTTTACTATCTTTAATATTTTGTGTGGTATTTTCTAAATTATTACTTTGCATAATTTCATTTTTAGAATTGAATTTAGTATTAA
The DNA here is from genome assembly GCA_016946835.1 of Neocallimastix lanati (nom. inval.). Lineage (NCBI taxonomy): Eukaryota > Fungi > Neocallimastigomycota > Neocallimastigomycetes > Neocallimastigales > Neocallimastigaceae > Neocallimastix > Neocallimastix lanati (nom. inval.). The sequence continues at coordinate 9,584 of JACVTC010000135.1, forward strand.
AATTATTAGTTGTAAATTCTCTATTTTCATTATAATTTGTATAATTTCGAGGAGTTTTCTTAATGTAAAATTGTCTTCCATTATAATTATAATTATAACTTGGAGAATTGAATTGCTTAAATGGATGAGTGTTACTTCGGTAATAGAATGGTTGAGAATTAAATACTGTCATCATCACGGTTTCATTTCTAAGATTTCCTCCTTCTTCAGCTCTTTCAGCTAACTCTGCTTCTTCAAAAGCATCTTCAAGATCTATACATCGTTGTGTTATTACTTGTGATCTAGCATAAGGACGGTAGATAATCGAATCAGCATAATCTTCTATTGTTATAAATGTTTGGTACAATTTTGGTAGACTGTTATAAATTTTCCTATATCTCCAATTAAAGTTTTTTATGCTTTCTCCTCTTTGAATTTTCATTCGTTGTAGTCTTTTACATTTCTCTTGTGGAGTTACTTCTAATGAATTTTCAATTGCTTCTTTTATTTCTCTCATTGATGGAAAATGTTCATTACCTTCCTCATCTATTGTATGTAGTTCTTGTAAAGTGCCCCTCAACTTTCCTTCTACACACTCCATTGCCCAGGTAAGAATGCTTCTTGGATTGGTGATATCAGCCAGTGCCATTATTCTTGAAAATTCATCGATCCATGAATCGACATCCCTTGCGCTTTCGTTAAGTCTGGGTAATAGCCTTTCCAATTCTAAAATTTTCATTTTGATAAAAAAAAAAAAAATCTAATGCTTTTAATATTTAATTGATGAATTGATGGATGAATGAGGAGATAAATGTCTTATATAAATTTATTTTTATTATTTTTATTATTATTAATTGTTTTATTTATTAAATTGATGAATTAATATATTCTTTTTAATTGTATATTTTTATTAAGTTGATGGATGGATGAATGAAAAAAAAATTTTATATCTTAATTAAACTAAATTTTGAAATAACTAAATATTGAAAAATTAAACTATTACTGAATTGAAATTTTAATTGCTAATAAACTGAAAAAATTTTTGCTGAATATTTCGATTTATTTATTGTTGACGCGACTTTATTTTATATTAATATAATAATTCTAAAAAGAAAACCTTATACCTTCGGTGATATAAGTTCATTATTGTTCCAGTGCTCGATCTTGTCCAAAAACCCTGACAACACTCGGATAGTTGATAAACTACGGAAAGTGCCGTGGGGAGTATAATTATTACTTTGGGACGTATTCACGCACTCACGAGATCGATTAAAAACCTTAATTAATAATAAATTGGAATCACCCTAACTTATTATTAATTAATTTTCTTACGGTTTAAACACTGTATATGAATTATTATACTTTTTGATTTTAATATTCTCAAAAAAGTAAAAATAACAAATTTTTTTTTTTTTTTTTTTTTTTTATTTATTTATTTATTTTATTTATCTTACTATTTATTTAATTGTTTATTTATTATTTATTTATTGATTAAATTAAATTTTTTTTTTTTTTTTTTTTTTTTTTTTTTTTAAACCTTATTAATTATTAAAATTTTCTCAAATTATTATTTTCATATTATTTTATCTCTTCAGGTCCTGCATAGCTCGCCAAATTTTATGGTACAAGATCTGAAGATTTTATTAATAAAATAATATATTCTAATAATAAGGAAAAATTTAAAATATTATTCTCTAATTCTAAACCTAAATTAATTAATAAACTACTCTAATTTTAGTCTAAACTATCCTAATCTAAAAGAATCTAAACTAAGTTAAAATAACTTAAACTAATATCTTAATCTAAACTATTCTAATCTAAACTAAACAATTTCTCTAAATCTATTACTATTTCTATAAAATGTTTAATACAACTAATCTATTACTAAACTAATTTTATACTATACTTATCTTAATATTATACACTAAACACAAAAACTATTAATTAAACACTTTTAAAACATTAAATTTAGAAAAAACTATTTAATAAATTTTAATTTATTTTAAACTATTTAATTTATTATTTAACTTTTAGAAAATATTAAAAAAATAATATAATAATAAAGTCGTAAGAAAAAAAGAGAGAGAACAAAAGTATTGTGTTACTTTGTTCTTTTTTATACTAATAAAATATTTATTTGATTGGATTAAAAATAAAAATAAAAAAAATTAATAATAAAAATTTAATAATAAAAATTTAATAATAAAAATATAATAATAAAAATATAATAAACTTAAATTTTCTAAATTATTAAAATATTATATAAAAATTTTACAATATTAAATAATATAATTAATACATGATTTTTTAATACATCTAATTATTTTTATTTAACTTTATAATATTCTATAACTAATATTTTAATATTCAAATTTTTATTATTTATTTATAATTGTTAATGATATTTTTTACTTTAATATTTTCTTTAAATAGTTTAATTTTTCTTTATTTAATTGTACCGTAACAAATTTTCAACTGAAAGCAGCGTAGCGCAGTGGAAGCGTGGTGGGCTCATAACCCACAGGTCGTATGATCGAAACATACCGCTGCTATTAAATAAACTTTTTATTTAATTAAGTTTTTTATTTTTTTAATTTTAGCTTGATTTTTTTGTATTTCTTTAGGAATTTTTTTTTTTTATTTTTTTAATTTTATTATTATTATTATTATTATTATTATTATTATTATTATTATTATTATTATTATTATTATTATTATTTATAACTATTATTATTATTATTTTTATTATTATTATTATTATTATTAAAGAATAAAATTTTTATTACTATTTATATATATAAGAAAAAAAAATAATAATACTAAATTCTATACATAGAAAACAAGTCATTCATGAAATGATACGGACTGGGGTTGAAACACTAAGATATTCAAAACAAAAAATAAATATTAACACATAATGATAAAAATAAATTTGGAAACAAAAAAAAAATTAATTTTTAAAATATTCTTTATTTAAATTTCAAATTAAAATTATTTCTTCCCCCTATTAAAAAGGAAGAAATTCATTCTTCTTTTTATACTTTTATTTTTAATACATTTTGTTTATCTTTATTATATTCTTTAAAAAAAAACTATTCTAACTATTTTATTTTTAACTTTTAACTATTATTTAAATTATTTATAATATTTATAATATTATTTATATTGTTAAAAAAAATAACATTTATTAAATTAAACTATAAAAATTAAATTTGGAGGTTGTATCACGAAGGGCGTTCCCGGCGGTAGCTTCTTCTTGGTATTGTCTTTAGAGAAAAAATTATACAGAATTAATGTTTTCTGTATTTTGTCCATTTTTGTTATTGGAGAATTTCTGTATTTTGGTTCATTTTATTTTAATAAGGATTTAATTTAGTTTTGATTTTTGTTTTATTCATAGTTTATTTCAAAAGTTTAGAAAATATTATACAGAAACTTATAATTCTGTATTTTATATCTAATATTTGTTGAAATAGCTTTTATTATACTTAACATAAAATAAGATTTAATAATGATTTAAATTATATTTAATTTTTAATAAGAATATTTAGTATTAATTTTTATTATATTTGATATTAATAAAAGAATTAATAAGAATATTTAATAATAATTTTTATTAGATTTGATATTAATAAAAGATTTTAATAAGAATATTTAATAATAATTTTTATTATATTTAATATTAATTAAAGAAATTTATAAGAATATTTAATAATAATTTTTATTATATTTGATATTAATAAAAGATTTTAATAAGAATATTTAATAATAATTTTTATTATATTTAATATTAATAAAAGAAATTAATAGGAGTATTTAATAATTTTTATTATATTTAATATTAATAAAAGATTTTAATAATAAGATTTAATAATAATTTTTATTTTATTATTATTAAGAGTATTAAATAGGAAATACAAGGTATTTAGTGACACCTCGTATCATGAATGTAATAATCTAGTTAAATAATTTTATTCTGACTAAATTATTTATTAATATTTTATTAATTAAAATACTTAATACCAAAATATGAATGAATTAAAAATAAAAAATAAACTTAGCTTTTGAGTTTATTATTATAAACATATTACTAATTATATACACGAGATTTTCAAAAATAAGATTAGTTTTATTTTGTTTTTAATTATTATTAGTATTATTATTATTATTATTTATATATAACTAGTACATATAGTATAATAATAATAACTCTAAATTTCCAAAAATTAAGCAATTCAGAGTCCTTTTATACTTTATTAAATTAAATTTTAATAATAAATATAGTTAAATATAAAATTGGAACAAATGATTATTCAGGAAAAGATTAGTAGAAAAACCTGAATAACTTCGGTTAATATCTATTAACCAAAGTATTAATTAAGAAAAACCGATGATAAATTGGAAAAAACTTAACCGATTTCCTAAATTAAATTAAAAATTATTTAAAAATTATAAAATAATAAATTAAAAATAAATTTAAATTAAATTACAACATTAAAAATAAAATGTACAATAACAAAATACATATTTTTTAATTTACAAATAAATATAAATTATTTAATTTAATAATTATTAATTATTTTAAATATGCTTTAATTTAATTAAATAAGAAAAATAGATTAAATTTGTAAATTAAATCTATGTTTCTTACAATGAAATTGATACGCAACTTATAAAAAAAAGTCACTTTAGGGTCGGAACAAAGAAGTTTTCTTAATATAAAATAATATATTCTAATAATAAGAATTAAATAACCCCAAATAAAAAAATAATTTAAACAAAGATAATAATATTATTTAATATTTTAGTATTTTATTATTTTCTCTGCTTTTATATATCAAATTAATAATTTTATATATTTATCTTTAAAATTTATTTTCTATATTTATTATTTAATATAAAATTTCTCTCTCTGTTTTCTAATCTTAATTGTAAAGTCTAAATCTCTTATTTTAACTATTGAGTATTTCTTTTTCTCTAAGAATTCCCTTTTCTAATTATTTAATAATTGATCTTTTTATACTAAGTTTTCTCAATTCCTATTGGTAGTTAATTATTATTTAATTATATTATTTAATTATATTAAAAATATTTAATATACTTTATCACTAATTCACATATTAATATTGTTATTTTCTATTTTTTTACAATTATCTTCTATTATTTTATGAGTAACGTATCAAAATTGTTAAGGTTCAGAGAGAGGGAAAAATAAAAATAAGTATTAATATAAACAATAAAAAAAATAAATAAACAAGAAAAATTTTAAATCCAAAAAGACACACGAAATATTAAAGAGATATATTAGTATGTTTTTATTATATGTTTTACTATATTTTTTATTAAAAAGAAAAAATGTTCAAGGAAGTGAATTGTCAATTATAATAATACAATTATTTATACACTTTAACTCATTATATTAATATTTATTTATATAAAACTATTGGTTAAATATTTAATTTATAACATAAACCATTAATATACTATTTTAATAGTTTCTTACTTCTGACATTCCTCCTAAGTATAATATTAATAAATTTTATACTTTTCAATATATACTATTTATACTTCTATATCATTTATGTCATTAATATTTGTTAGTATGGAATTTCTAAAGTTATCCATTTGACCATTACTCAAGTATTTAGTGAATCCATCAGCTAGGTTATATTGTGACTTTATAGACTTTAATTTAATTTTATTATTTCTAATCAATTCTCTAATATAGTGAACTCTTATATCCATATGTTTAGTTTTTGGATTAATTGATTGATTTTTTGCGTTGAAAATCGCAGCTTTATTGTCTATATTAATCTCAATATTTTTCATATTTAAACCAAATTCATTTAGTAAATTTAGATACCAGATACAGTGTTTGCTACATTTGCTAAGACTGTAGTATTCGGACTCAGCTGTAGAAGTAGAAACACACTGCTGGAGTTTTGAACACCAACTAGTCGGAGTATTTCCTATAGTTATTAGAAAACCTGTAGTGGATCTTCTTGTTTCCAAATCACCTGTATAATCGGCGTCAACGAAAGCTTTTATTCCTTGCTCTTTCGTAAAATTTAAACCATATTTTATTGTTCCTTTAAGGTATCTGAGTATTTTCAATACATTTTCCCAGTCTTCAAGATTAGGGTCCTTTGATCTTCTTGCAGCTTTTCCAACAGAGTATATGATATTTGGTCTTGTAGATATAGCTAAGTATAGTAGGTTCCCTATAGCACTTCTATACTTGGTTTTGTCGATCTTGTTCTTTCTTAGTTCTTCATCTAGTATTGGTTTTGTATTCCTTGATGGCACAGAATTCTTCATTCCGAATTTTTCTAAGATTTCTTCTATATACCTAAATTGATTTAAAAAGTAACCACTTTTATGTTTAATAAATTTTATTCCAATTATGAAATTAACTTTACCTATGTCTTTTATTTTAAATTTTTCTTTGATTAAGTTTTTCGTATTTTTAATTTCTTCTCTTTTCCCAGCTAATAATATATCATCTACATATACGGCCAATATGCTTGATATATTATTATATTTGTTTTCCTTTAAGTAAAGACAAGGCTCACTAATGATTCTTCTGTATCCTATTTTCTTAATATATTTGTCTAGTTCGTCATTCCATTGTTTGCGGCTTAGTTTCAGTCCATAAATAGCTTTTCTTAATTTCCAATAATTTTTATTGTAGTCCTCATGTCCCTTTGGTGGTTTCATGTAAATTTCTTCTTTTAATGGTGCGTTGAGATATGCTGCGTTAATATCTATATGATGCATTTGGAAATTGTTTTGAACAGCTAATGCAGTGAAAATTCTAATTGAATCTGATTTTAATGTAGGAGAGAAAGTTTCATGGAAATCAATTCCTTCTTGTTGAGTATATCCCTTAGCTACTAATCTTGGTTTTCTTTTGATAATTTCACCTGCTGAATTTCTTTTAAATTTGAATATCAACCTAGAAGCAGTAATATTAGCACCTTCAGGGATTTTCTTGACTGATTCAAATACATGTAATGATTCCATATTTTGTAATTCTTCTTTAGTTGACTCCAACCATTCAGTTTTATCGAGTAAGTTTTTTATATCATCATAATTTAATGGTTCTCTTAATTTTTCATTGTATTTTTTCTTTTTATTATCTTTCTTATCTATATTAATGTTATCTATTTTTCTTTTATTATCAATGCTGTTTTTTGTGTTATTTCTTTTGGTTTTTACATTTTTAATTACATTGTTAATATTGATATGATCATGAGATGTTGAAATGGGAGTGATGTTTTTATCGTTAGTATTGCTGTCGTTAATATTATTGTTGTTGATATTATTATTATTATTGATATTATTGTTGTTATTGTTGTTGTTATTGTTGTTATTATTGTTATTATAATTATTATTGTTATTGTTGTTGTTATTAATATTATTATCGTTATTATTATTTTTGTTATTATTGTTAATTTTATTTTTATTATTATTTATTTTTGGATTTTTATAGTTATTTTTTGTATTTGATTTATGTATATGTGTTGTGTTTGGTAGATCAGTGTTATTATGATAATTATTTGAAATGATGTTTGGACTGTAGCTATTGTTATCAAAGTAATTATTATTCCTCCTAATTTCATGATTTGGAATAAAATTTGATATATTTTGATTGCAGTGAGTGCAGTAGGAGTTGCCTGGGTTTGATTCGAAAAATTCTACGTTTCTTGAAAGAACAATTTTGTTATTTGTAATATCAAGAATTTTGTAACCTGTAGGATTATTTGAATAGCCAAGGAAGATACCTGGTGAAGCATTGTTATCAAATTTTGATCTGAAATTTTTAGGAATAAAGAAAAAACTTTGCATCCAAAAACCCTAATATTAGAGTAGTCTATTTTAGTTTTATTTAAAATTTCATATGGTATTTTATTAAAGATTCCTTTGTGAGGAAGGCGGTTTCTAACATAATTTGCGGTATCAACTGCGTCTTCCCAAAATTGGTGACTTAGTTTGGCGTCATTGAGAAGTGTTTTAGCTGCATTGATTAAGGTTCCGTTGAAACGTTCCGCTTTTCAGTTTTGTTTGGGGTTATATGGTATAGTTAGTTGATGTTGGATACCATACTGAAAGCAGAATTCTTTAAATTTTATATTGACAAATTCAGTTCCGTTGTCTGAACGCATATACTTAATCCTAATGTTGTATTTATTTTTGATATAACGGAACCAATTGTAAAATGCAGAATATGTATCGCTTTTACTTTTAAGGAAGAGTACCCAGCCATATCTGGAGAAGTCATCTAATATAGTAAAGAAATATTTATTGCAATAAATAGAATCTGGTAATGGTCCCACTAAGTCCATGTGAATGAGTTCGAATATATGTTGTGATTTATGTTCGGTTTTGGGGTAAGGTTTGTTTTTAATTTTCGATTGAATACATAATGGACATTTTAGTGGTACATTAGTGTTTAATTTGTGTTTGATCATTTTAATGTCAAAATGTGCTAAACGTCTATGCCATAAATTTAGTTTATCTTGAGTTTTCATATTTGTATAATTAATTTCATTGTTAGTATTGATTTTTTCTATATCCTTTAGTTGTAATGGATGTGTAGACAAAAAGAGTTTAAATGTGTTATTCGAATGAGATAATATATTTATGATTTTATTTTGATGATTGTCATAGATGGTTGCACATGGTTTGTTATGATGACTATTGAAAATTATTTTGTAATTTTGTTGGTTTAACTTTCCTACCGATAAAAGATTTTTATCAATAAGTGATGAGTAATATACATCATTGATGATTATTTCTTGATCATTAATGTAACCTTTAAATGTACCAATGTATTTTGTAGTTAATATTTCATTATTTGCAAAATAAATTTTTTCATTGCATGTTTTTATATTTATCAATTTATCTTTTCTGTTAGTAATATTTATTGAAGCGCCAGAGTCTAAAATCCAACATATTAATTCTTTATTGTTTACTGGAGTTTGATATTTTCCTTTGTGTATGTAGTTAATGCTTATAGTTTCATTATCATTGTAGTCTTTAGTGAAAGAATCTGAATATACTGAATTATAATTATCCTTTTGCATAAAGTTAGTGTAATTTCTCTTTTCATGAAATTGTCTTCTTTGATTATTGTTTTTAATATTTTTTCTTTTTCTAAACTTGAGTTTTCTATCTGATAATCTTTTTTTGCATTCATAAAAATAGTGTCCTTTTTTATGACAATAGTTACATCTTCCATTTCTTCTGGTTGTTGTTCTTTGGGCATTTTTCTTCATTTTTGGTTTTTTGTTTTTATAATTAGTATTTTCATTTTCAATTGAAAATATCTTTTTGGTGTTATCAATTTTAATATTATTTGTTTCAATATTATTTGAAATTATTATTTCTGGAACTACACGCTTAACATAGGATGTACATTCTTCCCAATTATTTATGTATTGGAAAACATTAATATATCTTAAGTTTTCCGGTAAGGTCCTATTTAGTATACCGACTTTAGTACTGCAATTCATGTCACCATCTATTTTTTCTAGATCATCAATTATATTTTGTAATTCTGACATGAATATATTAATATCCTTTTCTTCATCGTATTTCAGTTCATCTAGTTTTTTCTTGAGTTCCATTTTTCTTGTTTGTTGGTTCTTAGTAAAAGAGGATTTAAGAAAATTCCATATTTTTGTAGGCGGTGTTTGCTTTTCCTTCAATTAACTTTTGAGTAATTTCACTCAAACTGTTCATAATGATCCATTGGGCAATTATATCATTGTTTATGTCATTCTCTTTCACGTTCAAGTCATACACCAAGGAATCATCAAACTGATCTTCGGTATATTTTTCGATATTCTCCTTGATATCCCTTTTTCTTAATTTTCAAACTTTTTCTTTAGTTATGTATGTTAATAAATCATTAATACTTAAAAGATTGATCATATTACGTTTCCATCCTCTGTAGTTTTCAGTAGTTAATTCGGTCACTCTGTTGAAGTTCTCTGTATAGCTGAAGTTAACTAATCTTCTTGCGTTGTTCGATTCTTCAAAGTTGATCAATTGTGATCTTCCTCTTCTTCCAGTCATTTTGCTTAATAATATTTTAATTTAATAAAATAAGAGATTTTGTTTCAAGTAGTTTAATTTAATAAAATAAGAGATTTTGTTTCAAGTAGTTTAATTTAATAAAATAAGAGATTTTGTTTCAAGTAGTTTAATTTAATAAAATAAGAGATTTTGTTTCAAGTACTTAATTAAATTTATTTGTTTTCACTTTATTAATTATTTTTCTAAAAAAATTAAAGTAAAGATACTTTATATATATAAACATTATAAATTTAATTTAATATATTATAAATTGTTATATTTATTAAATATAATTATTTCTGTTTTTGTTTGTAACGAATAAATATTTTTGTTTTGTCATCTGATGAGCTGATGAACATTGTTATTATGTTTTGTTATTAATGTTAATATATTTTTAATTTAAAAAAAATTTCTTGAATTTATTTTATTTGTTAGTGTTAAATTACTGTATAATTGAATGATAATTAATATTGACTTTTGATTGGTTTCTATAAGTAGAATCTAATTTCATTGAAGTGAAGTAGTTTAATATAATTTATTACGTACTTAAAAGATTGGTTTTATTGTTATATTGATTTAATGATATATATTAAAATAAATTAAATATTATCACCTGTTTGATCATTATTTTCAACATTTTATTAAAGTTGACTATAAAATGAATATTATTATTTATATATTATATTTTCAACTTTTTATATCAGTTGACCATTATCAAATTAATTTAGTTTACTTTTGTATTATGTTTTCAACTTAATATTCATTTTTCAATTTTATCAAATTTTAATTCAATTATTTTCAACTTATTTCTTAGTTAACTATTATTAAATTAATGTTAGTTGATTATTGCGTTGATTTTTCAACTTAACATTCATTCTCTTAATTTATCAAATTTCATTACAGTTATTTTCAACTTTAATAATTTGGTTAGATGACTATTATACATCATTTTCATCTTAACCTATGTTGACTATTACTAAAAACATTTAATTATTTTTTTATTTTCAAAATACCTTTTAAGTGCCCTTTTTTTTTTTTTTTATTTCTATTTTATATTATTTTGTTTCAATTTTATGAATTTATTTTTTAAATTGGTACACAATATTTTATTAATGTTTTAAAACGTACCTTTTCTTTTATTTTGTTTTATTTGTATTATAATTTAATTTTTTTTATATTTGTGTTTAATTTTTAGAAATTATAATGTGTTATTTTTTTTTTTTTTTTTTTTTTTTTTTTTTTATATATATTTTGTATTTAATAAATGTTAATGAAAATCGAAAAATTATGTTAGTAATAATGTTTTTTTTTTTAATTTCCTTATATATTTAATTAATATTTGTATAATGATTAAATTTCAATACTTAGCTTTGTATTTTACTCAACTAGATTAGTTGAGACTCTTAATCTTTTAAATCCAAAAAGACACACGAAATATTAAAGAGATATATTAGTATGTTTTTATTATATGTTTTATTATATTTTTTATTAAAAAGAAAAAATGTTCAAGGAAGTGAATTGTCAATTATAATAATACAATTATTTATACACTTTAACTCATTATATTAATATTTATTTATATAAAACTATTGGTTAAATATTTAATTTATAACATAAACAATTAATATACTATTTTAATAGTTTCTTACTTCTGACAAAAAATAATAAACAAAATAATTTTATAAATTTTTCTTTTATAAATCTTTTATTAATTTTTTTTATTTAAAAATTACAATGTTAAAAATTACATTTTTTAAAAATTATTATTTTATTTACTGTTATTTATACTTTTTCTTAAAATACTTAAAATAATAGAAATGGTAAAGCCATTTCTTTGTATAATAAAAATTAATTATTACTAAATATTTTATATTATTTTTTTATTATTAATATAATTATTATTTAACTTATAATAAATAATACTTATATATTAATCTATTACTAATTATTTATTACTAATCTACTTAATTATATATTTTAAAAGTCATTTTTTTTATTTTACAGAAGTTAATTCTGTGGTTTAGTAATATTTATTTAATATTAAAGTTTAATTTTACTAAGTTTAGAAAAATAATATTATTTAAATTGTTAATATAAAATATATAATCATTTCATCAAATATATAATATAATATTTATAATAAAACATATAATAATAATATTACTATTTTCTTTTATGTTTAATTATTATTAGTAATCATTAATACAATTTTTTTAATTTGGAATTTTCCAAAGAAATAATTAATATTGATAAGTTTAATATTAATAAAAGAAATATTGATAAGATTTTGATAAACAATAAAAAAAATTGATAATAAAAAGTAATATTGATAAGATTTTGATAAACTATAAAAAAAATTGATAAAATAAACTATATAATATTGATAAGGATTTTAATAATAATAAAATATTGATAAGAATAATAAAGGTAGCATAGATAAGGAATTAATATTAAATATACGTTTTAAATAGTATAATTTAATTTTTACTAATTAGGAATATAGATTAATTTATTATAATATAGAAAGTTCCAAAAGAATAAAGAATCAAATAATTTGTTTAAGGGTTAAATGAATCATTTAGTATGAATGACAAAAAGAACATTATTTGGGCATTCTTTATCAAAATGTAACAATTTTATTATAATTTCATATAACAAAATTGTTATCTTCAATTTATTAATAATAATATTTATAAATTGAGAAATTTACCTGAGGCGAGTTTATTATAAGAGTTAAGGAGAACACGTTATTATAAAAGATATATATATATAATTTTTTTTTAAAAAAAGATTTTTTAAATTTTATTAAGTTTAGTAATTGTTTTATTGAGTTCTTTATTATTATATTTTTCATATAATAATAACTCTTGATTTTTCAAAGAGAACTCAATAGCCTTATTTATATTTTTTTTTATGAAAATAAGGTTTAATAAGAAAGGGTTTTCTAATCTTAACAAATCTCATATCTAGGAAAAGATTAGATAGAAAAACCTAGATAAGTTTTCGATCGATATTCTATCCATATCGATCATCGCATTAATTAAGTAAAACCGATTACTTCTAAAAAGTAATTGGGAAAAATCTTAATTAATAGATTTTCCAATCTAATCTAATGATCGAAAATAAAAGAAAATAATAAAAGATATTTTGATCATATAATTTATCCTTATATAAAAAATATAAAATTAAATAGTTAATAAAATACAGAATACATTATAAAATACAAAATACATTATAAAATGCATTATAAAATACAGAATACAATACAGAATACATTAGTTACAGTAGAGAAATTAATATATTGTAAATATATTATTTAAAATTAATTAAATAAAATATGTTAAATTAATGAATATTTAAAATTAAATTAAATAAATTTAATGAATAAATATTATATGTAATTAAATAAAGTTATAGTTATAATAACTTAACTAAGAAAATATAATTATTTATTAGCAAATAATTATAGATTCTTACACAAAATTGATACGGACTGGGGTTGAAACACTAAGATATTCAAAACAAAAAAAAATAAATATTAACACAGAAAAATGAATTTGGAAACAAAAAAAAAAGTTATTTTTTAAAATATTCTTTTATTTAAAATTAAAATTAAAATTATTTATTCCAAGTATTAAAAAGAATGAAATTTATTCTTCTTTTTATACTTTTATTTTAATACATTTTATTAATAATTAATATATTCTTTATAAAAAAAAAACTATTATTTTATTTTAATTTTTAACTATTATTTTAAATTATTTTAATAAAAAATAATATTTATTAAATTAAAATATAAAATTAATTTAGAGATTGTATCATGAAGGGCATCCGGGGGTAGGTTCTTCTTGATATTGTTTTCAGAGAGAGAATTATACAGAATTGATATTTTCTGTATTTTAAATCATTTTTATTATTGAAATTCTTCTGTATTTTAGTTCATTATTATTTTAATAAAGATTTAATTTATTTTTGATTTTTGTTTTATTTTTAGTTTATTTCAAAGGTTTAGAAAATATTATACAGAAACTTATAATTCTGTATTTTATATCAAATATTTATTGAAATAGGTTTTTATTATACTTAATATAAAAATAAGAATTAGTAATGATTTAAATTATATATAATTTTTAATAAGAATATTTAATAATAATTTTTATTATATTTGATATTAATAAAAGATTTTAATAAGAATATTTAATAATAATTTTTATTATATTTGATATTAATAAAAGATTTTAATAAGAATATTTAATAATAATTTTTATTATATTTAATATTAATAAAAGATTTTTATAAGAATATTTAATAATAATTTTTATTATATTTAATATTAATAAAAGAATTTTATAAGAATATTTAATAATAATTTTTATTATATTTAATATTAATAAAGGAAATTTATAAGAATATTTAATAATAATTTTTATTATATTTAATATTAATAAAAGTTATTTATAAGAATATTTAATAATAATTTTTATTATATTTGATATTAATAAAAGATTTTAATAAGAATATTTAATAATAATTTTATTTTATTATTATTAATGTTAAAGTTTTAAGATAATTTGGTCTTAACGATTAGATCAAGATGCCAAATTATAGCAATTAATTAATAACTTAATTTTACTCTTATTTAAAACATATGTTATTAGTAAATTTTATAATTAAGTTTTTATTTAAAATATAAATTTTATTTAATCTTAATAATATTTTATTACATTATTATTTTATATAATTATTACTATAATTTAAATTACAATAATCCTACAAAGGATTAATCAAAAGATTTAAACATGTATTTATATAAAATAATTAATTATTAAAATATTAATTATTAATATGAATATGTAATAGTATTAACAAAAGTTTGATATTGATAATATAAAATAAGATAATAATAATAATATTTAATATAAATAAAATATAAGAATCTAATATAACTAAATATTATATTTTATAATTAAAATATAATATGTAGAAATTAATTTAATGACAATCACGTGTTTATATTATTTAATATATATTAATTTCAATATGTTAATAATATTTAGTAATTAGTTGGCCTAGACTAATTCCTAAATATTTTAATAAAGTTAATTTAATAATAATTATTATATTATTATTTTTTATTAATATTGAAATTCAAATAACTGAATTATCGAAATTGAAATTGAATTGAAATTCAGTTATTATCTTAACAATTAAGAGTATTTAATAGGAAATACAAGGTATTTAGTGACACCCCGTATCATAAGTGATACGGGCTGGGGTTGAAACACTAAGATATTCAAAACAAAAAAAAAATAAATATTAACACATAACTATAAAAATAAATTTGGAAACAAGAAAAAAATTAAATTTTAAAATATTCTTTATTTAAATTTAAAATTAAAATTATTTGTTCCAAGTATTAAAAAGAAAGAAATTTATTCTTCTTTTTATACTTTTATTTTAATACATTTTATTTATTATTAATATATTCTTTATAAAAAAAAAACTATTATAACTATTTTATTTTAATTTTTAACTATTATTTTAAATTATTTTTTAAAAAAAAAAATAACATTTATTAAATTAAAATATAAAAAATTAATTTGGAGCTTGTATCACGAAGGGCATTCCGGGCGGTAGCTTCTTCTTGATATTGTTATTCAGAGAGAGAATTATACAGAATTGATATTTTCTGTATTTTAGATCATTTTTATTATTGGAATTCTTCTGTATTTTAGTTCATTTTTATTTTAATAAAGATTTAATTTATTTTTAATTTTTGTTTTATTTTTAGTTTATTTCAAAGGTTTTAGAAAATATTATACAGAAACTTATAATTTTGTATTTTACATCAAATATTTATTGAAATAGGTTTTTATTATTCTTAATATAAAAATAAGAATTAGTAATGATTTAAATATTATATAATTTTTAATAAGAATATTTAGTAATAATTTTTATTATATTTAATATTAATAAAATATTTAAAAATTATTTTTATTAGATTTGATATTAATAAAAGATTTTAATAAGAATATTTAATAATGATTTTTATTATATTTAATATTAATAAAAGAATTTTATAAGAATATTTAATAATAATTTTTATTATATTTGATATTAATAAAAGATTTTTATTAGAATATTTAATAATAATTTTTATTATATTTGATATTAATAAAAGATTTTTATTAGAATATTTAGTAATAATTTTTATTATATTTAATATTAATAAAATATTTAATAATTATTTTTATTAGATTTGATATTAATAAAAGATTTTAATAAGAAAATTTAATAATAATTTTTATTATATTTAATATTAATAAAAGAATTTTATAAGAATATTTAATAATAATTTTTATTATATTTGATATTAATAAAAGATTTTTATTAGAATATTTAATAATAATTTTTATTATATTTGATATTAATAAAAGATTTTTATTAGAATATTTAGTAATAATTTTTATTATATTTAATATTAATAAAATATTTAATAATTATTTTTATTAGATTTGATATTAATAAAAGATTTTAATAAGAAAATTTAATAATAATTTTTATTATATTTAATATTAATAAAAGAATTTTATAAGAATATTTAATAATAATTTTTATTATAAAAGATTTTAATAAGAATATTTAATAATAATTTTTATTATATTTGATATTAATAAAAGATTTTAATAAGAATATTTAATAATAATTTTTATTAGATTTGATATTAATAAAAGAATTTTATAAGAATATTTAATAAAAATTTTTATTATATTTGATATTAATAAAAGATTTTAATAAGAATATTTAATAATAATTTTTATTATATTTAATATTAATAAAAGATTTTTATTAGAATATTTAATAATTTTTATTATATTTAATATTAATAAAAGATTTTTATTAGAATATTTAATAATTTTTATTATATTTAATATTAATAAAAGATTTTAATAAGAATATTTAATAATAATTTTTATTATATTTAATATTAATAAAAGAAATTTATAAGAATATTTAATAATAATTTTTATTATATTTAATATTAATAAAAGATTTTAATAAGAATATTTAATAATAATTTTATTTTATTATTATTAAGAGTATTTAATAGGAAATACAAGGTATTTAGTGACACCCCGTATCATAAGTGGTACAAGATCTGAAGATTTTATTAATAAAATAATATATTCTAATAATAAGGAAAAATTTAAAATATTATTCTCTAATTCTAAACCTAAATTAATTAATAAACTACTCTAATTTTAGTCTAAACTATCCTAATCTAAAAGAATCTAAACTAAGTTAAAATAACTTAAACTAATATCTTAATCTAAACTATTCTAATCTAAACTAAACAATTTCTCTAAATCTATTACTATTTCTATAAAATGTTTAATACAACTAATCTATTACTAAACTAATTTTATACTATACTTATCTTAATATTATACACTAAACACAAAAACTATTAATTAAACACTTTTAAAACATTAAATTTAGAAAAAACTATTTAATAAATTTTAATTTATTTTAAACTATTTAATTTATTATTTAACTTTTAGAAAATATTAAAAAAATAATATAATAATAAAGTCGTAAGAAAAAAAGGGAGAGAACAAAAGTATTGTGTTACTTTGTTCTTTTTTATACTAATAAAATATTTATTTGATTGGATTAAAAATAAAAATAAAAAAAATTTAATAATAAAAATTTAATAATAAAAATTTAATAATAAAAATATAATAATAAAAATATAATAAACTTAAATTTTCTAAATTATTAAAATATTATATAAAAATTTTACAATATTAAATAATATAATTAATACATGATTTTTTAATACTTCTAATTATTTTTATTTAACTTTATAATATTCTATAACTAATATTTTAATATTCAATTTTTTATTATTTATTTATAATTGTTAATGATATTTTTTACTTTAATATTTTCTTTAAATAGTTTAATTTTTCTTTATTTAATTGTAACAGATACATGGTAACTTCAAGCCTATCCAATGATAGTTCTTTGGTTACGTAACGTATCTCTAAACAGCTAGCAATTTCGGCTAATCAAATAAAATCTTTTGTTATTTTCGTACATTAAATTTTATTATTTTATAAATAATTATATAGTTAAATATTTATTTAAATATATTTTATTTAGTGATTAGTAAACTAAGTTAAATTAAATTATTTACCAATCATAATATTATTGACATGTATAAATAATAATTGAACTTGTAACTGTAATGCACTAGCGTTACTATTAACGTAAATTGTTATTATAAATATTAATATTATTAAATAAAAATATAATTATTAAATAAAAAATATTACTCAGTGTAAGCCCAGTAACTAATAACAAATAAAGTTATAAAGTGCTGCGCTATATTCTCGTGTAATAAGAAATAATAATTATAGAATTAATTAAATTTAGTGTTTATTATTAACAACTCGAATAGAGAGGTGTTAAGTTATCTTAGCCTTTAAATTTAGTTATTGTTCGTTATTTTAGTTAATAATAAACTTACCTTTTACATTAATTGTACCGTAACATAAGTTCTACCAGAAAGCAGCGTAGCGCAGTGGAAGCGTGGTGGGCTCATAACCCACAGGTCGTATGATCGAAACATACCGTTGCTAGATAATTTTTTTATTTTATTTAAGTTTTTTTTTTTTATTTTATTAAGTTTTTTTTTAAGTTATTATTATATTTATCTTTATTTATATTATTATTATTATTATTATTATTATTATTATTATTATTATTATTATTATTATTATTATTATTATTATTATTATTATTATTATTATTATTATTATTTTATTACTTTTATTATTTTTATTATTTTTATTATTATTATTATTATTATTATTATTTTTTTTATTGTTATATTTTATTATTATTATTATTTTTGTTTTACTATTTATTATTACTAATTTTATTATTATTATTATTATAATTATACTATATATTTATTCATATAATTATAAATATTTATTTATTTTGTAAATCATTAAAGGATACTTTTATATATGTTGTGTTGTGTAAATGGTTCGATTTGCCAAATTGATTGATATGGAACTTATGAATGTTTCATAAATAAATAATATATTAAACTTGAAAAAGTTATATTTTCCAAAAAAAAAAATTTCATAAAAATCTTATTAGTAGTATAGAACTTGAAAAATCAGGATTTATATCTTTAACTGACTCTTCTGATGGAGAAAAAGCAAGATTAAAATTATGGAATAAGAATAAAAATAATTTAATACTTTCCCATCATCTAAATATAATCAATTTTCATTCAAAACACAAAAATTTTAATAGTAATAAAACAATAGGAAATGATATAATGCACATAGGTAAATTGGATGACAAAAGTATTGAAATATGGCATAAAAGATTAGGCCATTTTTACCAAAAGTAATTTACCTAAATACCTAGATCTTCATAATATAAAACTCATTCATGCAGAGATTGCAAAATTTCTAAGATGAGGAGGGGATCTTATAAAGGACAAACTACAAAGGCAAAAGAACTCCTAGAAATAATCCATTCAGAAATATTCATATATAATTATGGACACAGAAAATAAAAAGATAAACTATGTTAATGATATTGAATGCATCGAAGAAGAACCAGGAAACTTTGAATATCCAAATAACAGTTTCCAAGTCCCTTATTTCTCTTTTAACTAAAATGGATTTTGATAAAGGGAAACATGAGAAATAGAAATTTAAATAACAATAATAATTTTAATGACAATAATTATTTAAATGAAAATATTAATTTAATCGAAAATATTAATTTAAACGAAAACAATATTTTAAATATAAATAATAATTTAAACTTAGGTAATAACATAAATGAAGATAATAACATTAATATAGTTAACGACTATAACGTGAATAATATTTTAAATTAAAAAAACAATGATGAAAACCACAATGAAAATAATCGTAATTTAAATGATAATAATTTAAATGATAACAATTAAGTAAATGTAAATTTAATTGATAATAATAATTTTATTGAAAATAACAACATAAATGAAGAAGACTTTAACAATTTCATCCAAATAATATAATTATTTTTTTTTTATATTTTTTACTAAATAAAAGAATAAATAAAAGAATATAATAATTCATTTTATAATTTTATGAATTTAAAATTTATTTTTTAAAATAAGTTACATATACATAGAATATTAATATTATATAGTATTTTTTTATTAATATTAATATCAATATTATATAGTATTTTTTTATTAATATCAGTATCAATATTATATAGTATTTTCTTATTAATATCAATATCAATATCTATAAAGTATTTTTTTATTAATATCAATATCAATTTTATATAATGAGTATTTTTTTTTATTGATATTAATATCAATATTATGTAATATTTTTTTATTAATATCAATATCTATATTATATAGTATTTTTATTTTATTAAAATTTAAATAATAAAATAAAACTAAAAATTGATAGAAGATAAAATATTAGAGTAATAATAAAACTTTTTAAACATATTTTTTTTTTTTTTATATAAAATATTAAATTATTTAATATTTTTTATTTATTTTATTTATTTATATATTTATTTTTTTAAATTTTTTAAGCCACATTTTGTAAAAATGCACATCTCCCAATTTTTATTATTGTTATATTATTATTATTTATGTTATTCTTTTTATTATTATTTTTGTTTTACTATTTATTATTATTAATTTTATTATTATTTTTGTTTTACTATATATTATTA
This sequence comes from Neocallimastix lanati (nom. inval.), assembly GCA_016946835.1. NCBI lineage: Eukaryota > Fungi > Neocallimastigomycota > Neocallimastigomycetes > Neocallimastigales > Neocallimastigaceae > Neocallimastix > Neocallimastix lanati (nom. inval.). Next base: position 30,419 of record JACVTC010000135.1, read on the forward strand.
TTAATTTTATTATTATTGTTATTATTATATTATTATTATATTATTATATTATTATTCTATTATTTATTATTAATAATTTTATTATTATTTTTGTTTTACTATTTATTATTATTAATTTTATTATTATTTTTGTTTTACTATTTATTATTATTAATTTTATTATTATTTTTGTTTTACTATTTATTATTATTAATTTTATTATTATTTTTGTTTTCCTATTTATTATTATTAATTTTATTATTATTTTTGTTTTACTATTTATTATTATTAATTTTATTATTATTACTATATTATTATTATATTATTATATTATTATTTATTTATTATTAATAATTTTATTATTATTTTTGTTTTACTATATATTATTATTAATTTTATTATTATTTTTGTTTTCCTATTTATTATTATTAATTTTATTATTATTACTATATTATTATTATATTATTATATTATTATTTATTTATTATTAATAATTTTATTATTATTTTTGTTTTACTATATATTATTATTAATTTTATTATTATTTTTGTTTTCCTATTTATTATTATTAATTTTATTATTATTATTATTATTATATTATTATATTATTATATTATTATTATTATTATTTGTTATTATTTATGTTATTTTTTTTTGTTGTTATTATATTTATCTTTACTGTAATTTCTATTAATATATTAATATTTTTATATTTTTATTATTTATATTTATTATTATTTTTTTTATTATTATATTTAATATCGTAATAAATCATTCTTATTTTTACATTTACTCCATTAATATTATCATTTATGACATTAAATTTAAAATAGAAAAAAGATTTTATATAATTAATAATAAAAAAAAAAAAAAAAAATTTTAATTTATTATAATAATTTGAAATAATTTTTTTTTATTCATAAAAAATTTTATTAATAATTAAAAAAAAACAAAAGTGTTGCATTTCGGAACGTGGCTTTAAATTAAAATTTCATTCGTATTTTAACGCCCCACATCTTTAATTTTTTTCTTTAAATGATTATAAATAAATAAATAAATAAATAAATATTTTATTTATAATTATAGTATTAAATAAAAGAAAATGAATAAATAAATTAAATTAAATTATTTTTAACCATTAAAAAATGGAAAAAAAATTCTAAAAATTGAAAAAAAGTGAAACAAATTGAAGAAAAGAACAAATTTATTATCAATATTAAAAAATAAATATTATATTTCAAAAAAACAAAGAAGGATAATTCAAAAAGTTATATAGATATACTTAGTATAAAGCATCATAAAAGTGTAAATCTTTATTTACTTTAAACGATAAAAATGAAATTCTAAAAAAAAAATGAAAGTTTACATAATCATCTCGAAAAAGAATTTGATGTCTCTATATCAATAGGGAAACATAAATTTAAAAACGAAAACTTAACATTTAATAAAAAATTTATCAAGAAATGGGCTTTATACGTTCTGAATTATAACACAATTAAATCCCAAATACCTGATATAAAAAATTTTGATGATTAATATTTCAAAAATTTAAATATTAATTGCTTTTCAAGCTGAATTATTTTTTTCAAAATATAATGATATACTTGCAGATGGAGCATTCTCTGTTGCACCAAAATTTAGTTAACATTTTTTCATTACAAGAACTTCTATTAAAGAATTGAATTATCTTTACATTACTCCATTTTCTATTTTAAAAAAAATTAAAGAGCAAAACCAATTTATGTATTATTATTAGAAGAAAAAAAATTAAAGTAATAAAGATTAAATATTGTGCTTTTCACCATAAAAGTTCATTAGAAAAAAAAAATAAAAATAAATTAAGTTTTAATGAAGTAGAAAGTAAATAACGATTTGTTGATTTATTATAAGTAAATTTCGAATTACCCTTTTATAAACTCTAAATATATATATGATATTTACGATAAAATTAAAAGTGAATGTCATGAACATAATTATGTCTAATTTTTGGAATTTTTAGATTATTTTGAAAAACCTATTGGAATAATTGTAACTGAATATTGGAATTATTAGAATAATACAGAACATATAACAAATAAAGCTTCAGAATCCTATAGAATTAATTAATATTAATTTATAAAAAGTAACCTTTTCTAAAAATAAATTCTTTAACATTGAAAGAAGAGGAATCTTTATCTTAAAATGATTACGAAAGGAGAATTAGAGGAGCCTTTTTTTAAAAAAAAAATAAAAAAGCAAAGAAGATTTGGAAGAACAGATGAAATCAATGTTTTAATTTAATATTACAAAAAAATGGAAATTTTATTAGAAAAAAAAAAAAGAAAGTAATAAAAATGATTTGTTTGAATTATGGTTAAAATGTTTAAACTATTTAAATTATAAAATTATTTATTAAATAATAAATAATTACGAATGACAGAGAAAATGATTAAATGATAACATTGTTAGACATATTTATAATATATTAATAATTAAATCTATTGTATGAAAAATAATTTAATCAAATGATTAATCATTATTAAATTAGGCTACTTCAAAAAATAATAAAATATATCTTTAAAATTAAATATTATTAAATATTTCATTATTATTATTTAAACAAAAAAAAAAAAAAAAAAACATTAAAGTAAAATCTTTATAATTAAATATTATTTTAACAAATGGTATTAAAGTATATATTTAAAATCAAATGTATTTATATATTATTCAACATAAAATATTAAAATATTTCCTTAAATTTAATATTATTAAATATTTTATTATTTTTTTAACGAAAAAATATTAAAGTATATCTTCTAAATTAAATATTATTTTATTATTGTTTTAACAAAAAATACAAAAATATATTTAAAAATAATTATTATTAAATATTAAATATTATTTTAATAAAAAAATACTCAAAAAAATTTTTTTTTTTAATTAATTATTATTAATTATTAATTTATTATTTATTAAAAATTTAAATATTATTATTTATTTATCAAATATAATTTAAGCCACTTTTACATGAACGGCATATTAAAGTACGCCGCATTTAATAAAAAGCCACATTTCAAATAGATAAGACTAATGAAAAAAATTAATTTTTACTTTTTTTTTACACTTTTAATAATAATAGAGATAATAAAAATGATAATACTAAATAATAATAATTCATTATTATTTTACTATATATGGTCTATATATATTATATATTTTTTGATAATATTCAAGATTTATTTATCCATATTCAATAATTAAAATATAACGAATAAAACTATTAATTTTTATTATTATTTATTATATAATAGGTTAGGTTATAACACTATTCCAAAAAAAAAAAAAAAAAAAAAGTATTATTATTACAGGAATATAAATTTCAAAAACTATGAACTTTTCAATTCCTTTTTTTCCAAAAAAACTCAACTTCATAAAATACGAAAAGAACATAGTGTTATTTACGGTGTTCTCTTTCATTTTATAATATTTTGCTTCTTATATCCATACATTTTTTATAATTACTATTTTATTTTTTTTTAGTAAAATATTATTTAAAATATATTTTTTATCTTTTTATTATTTGAATTATTTGAAATTTAATTTTAAAATTTAAATTTCATTTCATTCTTATTTATATATTCATTTATCATTATTATTTTTTTTTTATTAACAATAAAAAGATATATTCCTTGTAAATAGCTTTTAAATATATACAAAAAAAAAAAAAATAAATAACATTTCAGAAAATGTTAAAACGAAATTTTTTAAGGTAATTAAATTCAATTCAAATGATTTTGAAATTTTAAATTTCCAAATTCCATTTCATTATAATATATTATTGATATATACATTAAAAAAGTAAATAATATAGAAAATATTTTTCAAAAAAAAAGTATTTATACAATAACAACATATAGTAATACTTATCTTAGAGTTATAGTAAATTTCGAATTAAAACTGATTTCGAATTAGATGATTTCTAATTTGAAATTTCAAATTAAAAATTTATAAATGTGAAATTGAAAATGTTTTTTTATTTTTAAAATTTATTTACATTGCATTATATATATTTTTGTATTTATTTAAAGTTTTATATTATAAATATTACTTCACTATTAATTAATAAGTTTTTGCTATTTCTTATTATTTTTATTTCAGATGTGTCCTACTTTTTATCGGTCTTGTAAATATTAAAAGAGTAGTCGCAACAGGTAATAAAAAAATAAAATAATTTTTATAATTATTATTTTATAAAAATAATAAAATAATTTATTATTTTAAATTCAAATAAAATTAAAAAAAAGAATAAATTTCATCCAATCATTTTTATTTTTTAATTTATCTTAAATTAAAATTTAATTTACAGTAAATGATTCAACCAATAAAATTAATTTAATAATATATATTAAAAGATCAAATATAATATATTAGAATATAGTAATATATATTGAATAATATATTATGACTCTATTATTTAATATATAGTATAAAATTTTATTTATTATTTTTTTTTTTATGAAATTTCAGTCATAAATAATAAATAATTTATTCATCAATAATTTATTAATAAATAAAGTTTAGAAATGATTGATCGAATCATAATTTAATTATTTTAAGAATATAAAATTTTTAGTATTATAATAAGATACAATTATTTATTTTATGTATACATTAAATATAAATGTATTAATTTAATGTATATATTGAATATAAATTTATTAAAAAAAGTGTTTCATCAAATAATAATAAAATAATATGAGATAATAAATATATATTATGAATTTATAATCAAATTAGTAATTTTGATAATAAAATATATTAAGATATTATTATAATACATATTAAATAAATAATAAATAAATAAATAATAGATAAAGCATTAGGAGAATGTGATGGAACCTCTGAATTTGCTTCATTATCAACATGCTCTACGCCGACATCTTATTGTTATAGTAGCTCAACAAAGAAAATTCACGCTATTGAAGGAAGTGGAGCTGCGATTACATGTAAAGATACTGCTTTAACCGCGGGTGTTCACTACTTTGTCTACACCTCTGATGCTGTAACAGGAAAGGTTGGAAGCAGTGAAGCCATTTTAGCTGACGACACTGCTAATTTAATTATGTATATTTGTAATGCCAATTCAGAATGTGAACAAACTATTGGTTTAGCGAATATCAAGATATACGTTAACTCGGAAACAGATAGTGAAACTTTTGGATCAGCTCCTGATAAGACAGCCTATTGTAAACTTGAGGATGGCGTATGTACAGTATATGGATCAAGTGATTCATTTGACACTAATGCCCATGCTGTCACTCCAACTGTATATAAAATAGAAAAGAGTGGTGGAACTGCTGCTTCTGGAGGTTCTGCTTGTACTACCGGAAGCATTGGTCTATTCGATAATAATAATAAGCTCTGTGTAGGAGAGGCTGCCAACAAAATCGCGGATTATGATCCTGGAACATTCGTATTGACAGGAAGTGTAGCCGAGGCTTCCATTTTTAATGGTCTTGTTACAGATGGTATTTTGATTACAGCCACCGCTAATGAGGTTTATCATAATAATTTGAAAGCAGGTAATTCATTCATTCATTATATCAAATAAACATTGATAAATTAAAAATTAAAAGTTTACTTTTTTATTAATACTTTAGTATTAATGATGTATAAAATATTTTTTTTTTTTTTTTTTTTTTTTTTTTTTTTTTACCATTTCTAATGATATATTTTATTAAATTTTATTTTTCTTAATTACCTATCCGATTTATTTTAAAAAAAATATATATATATAATTAAATAAAAAATAATAAACTTTGGTGTTAATAGCTATAAAACCTATGGTATTTCATGCTGATACTATGAAGGAACAACCTATTAATAGTGATATAAGCGCACATGACACAAAACTACTTCTCTATGAATGTGTCGATGGCTCCTGTACTCGTACCGGTGGTTTTATCAAGGATGGAGCTGGTACTCCAAATTATTATGAACTTAAAGCTGATGATGCCAGTAAAATATTAACTACCAGTGATTATGTTGCGGACTGTTCAACCGCCAGTAATGTAGGAAAACTAACAGTAGGCAATGAATTGTGTACGCGAATCAATGAAAAAATTTCATATCCAACCACTGCTTCATATGATATCATATATATTGGTAGTGCTTTTAATTTCATAAGAACAGTGAATGGAATTATTTCAATAAGAGAGATGTCTGGTAAATAAATCTTTAAATTGATATGATAATGACCCTTTTTGAATATTTGAATTTTTATAAAAATAAAAAAAATAAATATTAATACTATTATTATTTCATATTAATATTTTTATTTCATTAACATTTTATTAATAATATTAAAAAATTTATATTAATTTTTAATAGGAACATTGACTGCTGGAGCAAATATGGTTAATACTGTAGCAGCAAAGAAATTTGCTATTGGTACAGAAGATAGTATATTAAATGAAGTTGGTGACGTCAAAAATTTGGCACTTTTCTATTGTGAAGTAAGTAAACTTCATGTTTGTAGTAAAACTTCTGGCTATTTAAAAACGACAGATACAAGTGCAAAGTATTATGCGATCTATATGGACACCACAAATAATGCTGAAAATACAGCCGTTGCAACTTGTGCCACTGCCACGGCTGGTACTGATTTTGGTTCAATGGATTCTAGTGGAAAGGTTTGTCTTGGAAATACGAATCAAAAAACTTTTGAAACGAATAATGGAAATTATTTATTTAAAGAAGCCACTATTAATACGGCAAAACCAATAACCAATGATGCCTCTTCCGGAGTGGTTGTCGATATTTCAAATAATTTCATTGTCAGAAATGAAATATATTACTGTAAGTTGTTTATTTGATTTTGACATACTAAAATAAGTAGGGATTTACTATTATTAATAATTAATTCAAAAAATTATTTTTTTATTTTTAATAATTAATATAGTTTCAGCGACAGCAGGTTTACATTTGATTGAAATTGTTAGCACTACTAAACAATTAAATGTGGTTGATTATGCTAACTCTGGTACCGTTAATGCTTCCATTGATGGATTATATCTTTATAATTGCGATGGAAATAGTATATGTGAAAAAACTTGTGGTTATGTTAGACCTAATGAAGGTAATAATTACTATTATATTAAATATGATGGCAGCAGTGGATTAGTAAGTGCAACAAATGCAAAAGCTGCTATTTGCGCCTCAACATATGGTGATATCGATACTACCAATGGAAAATTATGTATCGGTAATGATATCGGTATTCCTTTCCCGACTGATACCACACAAACTAGTTATATTTTGTCCCTCTACGAAGGAAATATATTTAAGGAAGAAACTTCGGGAAATATTCTCATAAAAGGAACTAAAAATGCATTAACCATTGATGCTGTTTCTCGTACGTAACAAGTATAATAGTTAAAAAAAAAATTTGAATATCTATTAAAATAGTTTTAATAAATGAAATGAATTGTTTTAAATAATATATAAATACACTTGTTGTTGAATTTTAAATTCTTATAAGTATATATATATTAAAAAAAAAAAAAAAAGAAACTAATAACCTCTCATTTATATTTAATTTATTAAATTTTTTATTTAATTTTTAATTTATTTTTTTTTAATTTAAAAAGAAAAAACCATCAAGGTCATCAATTCGGAAACCTCTGGTGAGCAATCTTTAACAGCCACTGCTGGTATTGAAGATGAGGCAGAGCAGTTACAACTTTTTGAATGTGAAGGACAGAATTGCATTCGAACCAGTGGTTATGTTGCTGATGGCAAAGAAACCGGTGGCCCTAATTACTTTTCGGTCACCACCGAAGGTAGTAGTTTGATGTCAGAGGCTGATTATGCTACAAAATGTATTCCAGATACCGCCGGTAAATTAGTTACTTCAACAAATAAGTTATGTATTGGAGGATTTAAAGAAAAGACCTACCCAACTGATGCTAAAATATATATCATTTGGGATGGAAGTGGTTTTAAATTTGTTAGAACTGCAGCTAAAATTATATCTATTAGTTCTCTTTCAGGTAATTTAATATTTTTTCTTATATTTAGTACTCAATATTTTATTGTCTTTATTTTATTTTTTTTTTATATTTAATATTTAATATTTTATATTTATATATATATATATATTTTTTCATTATAAAAATTCATTACTACTTCATTTCAATATACCATTTCCTAAATAAAAATTATTATTATTTTTTATTTTTATTTTATTTTATTTTATTCAATCTGTACTTTATATTCATATTTCAACAATTTATTTTATTTTATTTTATTTTATTTTATTTTATTTTATTCAATCTGTACTTTATATTCATATTTCAACTATTTATTTTATTTTATTTTTTTTTTATTTTATTTTATTTTATTTTATTTTATTTTATTTTTTTATTTTTTTTATTTTATATATATATAGGAACCTTGACGGCTGGAGTGAACGCTATCAATGTAAAGACGGCCACAAAGATTGCTTCCATTGACACGAGCGCTAATTTATTGAAGGCGGCAGGGGGTGACATCACAAATTTGGCACTTTTCTATTGTGATCTGAATAATCATGTCTGCGAACAGACTTCAGGTTATCTTAAGACTTCTGATAAGTACTATGCCATATTCGAGACTCTGGCAAGTAATGCTGAAAATACAGAAGTTGAAACTTGTGCCACTGCCACGGCTGGTACTGATTTTGGTTCAATGGATTCTAGTGGAAAGGTTTGTCTTGGAAATGCCAATCAAAAAATCTTCGGAACGGATAATGGGAATTATTTATTTAAAGAAGCTACTATAGCATCAAGTAAACCAATAACTAATGCTGCCTCTTCCGGAGTGGTTGTTGAAATCTCAAACAATTTTATTATTAGAAATGACTTCTATTATGGTAAGTTTTTAAAATGATATCATAACAATAATATTTTAATAAAAGTATTTATAAAAATATATATATCTTTTTCTTTATTTTTTTTTAACATAATTTTAATTTAATTTAAAAAATTAAAAAAAGATTCATTATCGGACGGTTTACATTTAATTGAGATTGATGGCACCTCCAAAAAATTTAAAGATATTGATTACAAGGGAAGTGGAACGGTAACGACCGCGGCCGGATTATCTCTGTATGATTGTAAGAGCTATCAATGTACGAAGACCTCGGGTTACGTTAAAGTTGGTACCGATTACTATACCATTCCACATACAGCTGCTAGTTCGAAACTAACGGATACATCGCTTATAAATGTTGCATGTGGAGGTGACAGTGATTTAGGAAAAGTTTATACTACTAGTAATAAGTTATGTATTGGAGGAAATAAAGATATTCCTTTCGCAACCACAGATACCACCGTTGATTATTATATAGCACTTCCTAGTTCATCTAACGATTTTATTAATGATGCTACTGGTGTTAAAATTATTGTTAGATCATACAAAAATGCTTTAATTTTAAATCAAGTAAAAGGTAACTTGAAAATCAAAGTTTTCATTAAAATTTTAATTATTAATAATACTTTATAGAATTAATAATTTTTATTTTTTTATTAAAATACTTAATTTATCATATAAATTATATATTATTTATTCTTTATTTCATTATTTTTATTTTTATTTTATAAAAATAGATGGTATTTATATTGTTAGTGATAATGAATCGACAGGATTAAGCTCTCTTAGTAATTCCGGATATTTAATTGAATGTTCCTCTAATACATGTGATAGTGTAAGTTCTCTGAAAACAGAAACCTACTATTTAGACGCTACTAGCCTTGGATTAGATGATAAATACAGTAAGATTATTTACTGTGTTGACAATGTCGGTACTCTTGTTTGTACCTCTCAGACGCCAAAGGAAGGCTATTATCTGAATTCAGCAGCTGCTAACCTAACTGGTGCTATTATTAAATGTAATGGTAACCCTTTGAAATGTAAATCCCAAGATGGTACAACGAATTTCAGTTACATCGATGAAGGACGTGAAGATCATATTATATCTTGTGGTGCTGGTAGTTGTACTACTAATCCAGGAAGTAAATTACAAGGTCATGGTTATGTGGATGGAACAACGACCACCAATCCTAATGTAATGATTACCTATGATCGTACCTCAAGCAAATTTAAGCAGACGACTTTAACCTTGACGGCTTCTGGAGTTTATTATGTCAATGCTTTAGATCCAACGAAACTTACCTCATGTAAAACTACAGGTGGTTGTACGTCCGGAAATGCCTCACCTGCTTTTTATGATGATAATACTGATTCAAATCACATATTAACATGTACAGCTGATGGTTGCATTTCTTCTATAGGTAAATCATCTTTTTAAATATATATATAGATAATAATGATAATATTTTATTAATAGTTTACATTTTTGAAATAATAATAATCTTATTTATAAAAATTTCTATTTTTTTTATTTTCATATGATTTAAATAAAAAATAATATAGCATTGACAAGATGTAAAACTGTGGCTCCCTCTGCATACTGTACATATGAGGATGGATCTTCTGGAACTGATCTTCCTGTCGGACGTTTCTGTATTCATACCGATGGAAAAATTTATAAGTCAATTGATGGAGATTGTCAAGCTCAAGGAACACAAGGTTCTTTCTTATTTAAAGCAAATGGTAATTTCTATGAGTCGATTACTTTAGAATCCTCCTATACTGGCAATGATAGTGGTTTAATCTATGAATGTGGAGCTTCTGGAGCCAATTGTAAGCAAGTTATTTCTTCTAGTGTTGTCGTTGGAGACAATAAATATATGTATAGTTGTGATAGGGATGGCCTCTGTTCCAAAAAAACATCGGTGAATCCCGGATATTATTTAGTGGGTTCTCCGAGTGTTGTCACTGCTAAGCCTTATTTATCCTATGCAAAATTATTAAAGTGTACTAATACCTTATTAAATATTTGTGAATTAATTGATACTGGAACTGATCCAGTAACAGCGAATGATAATTACATTGATGCTGCTTCTTCAGATAATATCATTACCTGTCCAGGAACAACTAGTTGTTATTCCTCAGCTCATGGTGCCTCCGCCACCGAACCAAAATATTATATCGATGGAGAAAATAAATTAAATATTATTACTTGTAATGGTTCCGGATGTACTTTATCGCCTGGAAGTCAGCTTCAAGGTCATGCCTATATCTCAGGAACGGATCTCAGTAAAAAGACCATGATTAAATATAATGGAAGTAGTGCATTCGTAACTGAAGTAATAACTGAAGAAAAATATTATATTGATGGATCGAATCCAAAGTACTTGATTACATGTACCGTTAGTGGTGGCTGTTTCTCGGGAACACCATCGATTCCATCTGGAAGTACAATTCGAATTGAAGATGATGCTCTTGCTGACGATGGTCAAAAAATTACTTGTAGTGAAGAAGGCTGTATCTCTGCAAAAAGTAAAAATAATAAAATAATAAAATAAATATAAATATAATATAATATGAATATAATATATTATAACTATAATATAAATATATTATAAATATAGTATAAATATAGTATAAATATAGTATAAATATAGTATAAATATAGTATAAATATAGTATATATATAGTATAAATATAGTATAAATATAATATAAAAATAGTTAATATATAAATGTAGTATGATATTTCATACAATAACAAAATTAAATATAATTTAATAAAAATCTGATTTAACTTTTTAATAATTTTAAATTCTATTCCTATTTTTTAAAGTTATAACTGAATGTGCCAAGGTCATTGAAGGTAAATGCTACACATCATATACTAGTCCTTCTTCAAAAACAGCTCTCTCTTCATCGAAACACTGTATCTATACAGATGGAAAAATATACAAGTCTACGAATGCTGATGGAACATGCACAGCTCAAGAAGATACCCTTCTATTAAAGAATAATTCTGGATTTGAAGCAGATACTCTTGATACAGGAAGTGGAATGATTTATACCTGCGCTAGTGGTACCTGTTCTCAAATCATTTCTTCCCACTATTTGGATTCCACGAATAACAAGTTATACAGTTGTGATAAAGATGGCACCTGTTCCAAAGCAACTACCATTGGATTAGGATACTATGTTTTGGGTGTCCCAACCGTTTCTTCCACAGCCCCATTCCACACATATAGTGAGCTCTTGAAATGCACCGGAAATAACCTCGATAACTGTGAAAAAATGACGAGTATAACGGATGGCTACTTTATTGACGGTTCATCGGCCACTCCAACCAATGTGATTGTCTGTACCTCTAAAAGTAAATCATGCTCCATTCAAGCCGGATCTCAAGTGAGTGGCTATGCCTATATCGATGCCAATGATAGCAGTCATCAAAGCTTAATCATTTATGATGGAACTTCCACTTCTCTAGTGTCTATTCTTGGAAGTCAACTTCCCGGACATGCCTATATCGATGCCAGTGACCCTTCCAATAAATTTGTTATTACCTGTACGGAGTATGGCTGTACCTCTGAAGATGTTATCAAGAATTTAGCAGCCGATAAGAAGATGTACTTTATCAATGGCTTTAAATCGAAGACTTCTATGATTACCTGTGAAAAGAACACGGGAAAGTGTACCTCCGGAAATGTCGTTAATGGATTATATACGGATGGTACCGACAATACACGTGTTATTCTCTGTAATACCACGAAGGGATGCATCTCAACGAAATCTATTGTGAAATGTACTGCCGTTGATTCCGATGCAAAATGTAAATATGATAACAATGGCACAAGCACTGACCTTGACCTCAATCATTACTGTATCCATAGTAATGGAAATATCTATAAGACCGCAACGGCTACAAGCTGCACCCCTGTCGATTCAGGAAGCCATATCATTAAGAGTGATGGAACCGGTAAAAAATTAGATACGCTTTACACCGATTCCGATGCCGGTATCATCTATACCTGTGCCTCTTCCGTCTGTATTCCAATGGTGTCTTCCCACTTTTTAGGTCCCAACGTTTCCGCTGCTAACAATAAGCCAACATATATGTATGATTGTGATGCCAATGGTCAGTGTACTAAGATGTCTTCCATTACGAAGGGAATTTATATTACTGGAATTCCAACGATTAACGATGACATTTCCTACTTTAAATACGGTTCATTAGTGCAATGTTCCGAAAATGACGTTTCAAGTTGTATAGCCTTGACTATAACTGCCTCCTCAGACAACTACTACTACATTGATATCGACAACAATTTAGTCAAATGCAATTCATCGGTCTGTGAACGGATGGACTATCCAGCTCATGGCTACTACATAAATACCGGTGATGCCACTACCAATAAATATATTCAATGTTCTGGAAATGGTTGTAAAGCCATTCAAGAACCGACGGCAGGTTGTACCGCTAGTACCATTGGCCAGCTTGTAAAGGATGAAAGCGAGTTTAAATTATGTCTTGGCTATGGTGCAAGTGCTATTCTCTCAGAAAAAATTGATAACGGCTCTGAATTGGAATATTTAGTGAACTATTACTCAAGCAGTATCTTTAAGTCTTACGTCAGTAAAAGTGAATATTTCGGAATTGTCAAGGTTACCGGAGCATCATCCATTGTTCTTGACAGTACGAATGTGGTAACGGTTCATTGTTACTCAGATACAGATTTAACATCTACCGCAGTTCAGGCCGGTGACACATGTTCTTCTGGTTCTTCCAAGTATATCTGTAATACGGATGGTGTCTGTATTAAAGAAACGGTTGGAGATGTTACCAATAAAGTAGCTCCTCCAACCATTCCAAGAATTAAAAAGGAGAAGGAAGAAGAGGAGGATACTGGTGCCTCCAGTCTTAAGATTGAATGTGAAGTTCTCAATAAAGGAAAGAATTGTAAGTATTATATACGAGTATAAGGATTTTAATATAGTAGAAAATATAATTTTTTTTTTCCGAATATATAAATAATAATAATAATAATAATAAATAATAAATAGTAATAATAAAGAATAATAAAGAATAATAATAATACTATTAATAATAGCAATAAATATAAATAATAATTATAGTAATAATAATTAATAATAATAATAATAATAAATAATAAATAATAATAATAATAAAGAATAATAAAGAATAATAATTATACCATTAATAATAACAATAAATATGAATAATAATAATAATAATAAATAATAATAATAATTACACTAATAACAATAATAATGATATTAATAATAATAATGAGGATATTAATAATAATAATAATAATAATAATAATAATAATAATAAAATAAATGATAATAATGATGATATTAATAACAACAACTGTAATATTAATAATAATAATAATAATACTTATAATAATAAATAATAATAATGATTATAGGTCATGAAAATACCTATTACTTAGTGAATAAGGATAATCAATATTCCATAGCTGAGGATGAAGGCTCCTTATTCTATTGTGGGACAGAAGGAAACGATTGTACTGAAATCTTCGATATCGGTTACTATGTCATTGATAAGAAAACCATCTATTCCTGTAAGGAGGGACAAGACGGTGGTGTAGAATGTAGTAAGAGTGAAGTCACTGAAGCAGAGAATGCCTGTAATGCCAGTACGCTTGGAAAGATCTTCTTGAACCAGGATAAACTCTCGATTTGTTTTGAATATGTCAGTGGAGGTACTCCAAAAGAATACTCTATTGAGTTGAATGTCGCTAATTCAGGAAACTATATCATCCACAAGGATGCCACCAACCTCTTTGGTCTTTCCTCCCAACAAGACTATGCCATTGTTAGTGTGAAGGATCGTATCATCACAATAAATAAGAATTACGATAATAAATTAAAGTATGTCTATGCCAACAAGTCTGGTAAGATGAAACTTATAGAGAAGGGAGATACCTGTCCACCAAAAACTGGAGGAGGATTTGATGTTGATAACATCATGGAATTAGACTGTACCCAAGGAAAATGCAAAGAAAATTCAAATTAAATTATTCTATGAATTTGATTTATTATTAAATAATCAAAAAATTTTTATATTATTTAGTGTTTAAATAAACAGTAATAACCATTGTAAAAGAATTTTGACTTATTTATTTAAAGCTTAAATGAGCTACTTTTTTTCTTTTTATTCTTAAATGATAGTATTAAAGCAATATAAATTAACACAAAAAATTTAAAATTGATTATCTTTAAAAAAATAAAAATAAAACTAAAAATATATATACATATTAAAAGAAATTAAAAATACACTTTTTATTATAAAACTAAAATTCAAAATTACTTTATTATTTGAAGAATTATAAATTGTTAATATTTATTATTAAATACATGTATATTAAATAACTTAAAGCCAAAAAAAAATATTTAAATAAAAAATTATATAATTATTTTTACATATATATATATTTTTTTTTTGATTTATTTCATTTTGCTTTTGAAATAAAATTCCAATTTAAGATTGTAATTAACTATTCTAAAAATAAAAGTAAGTGTGGATTAAATAGATAAATAAATCTTTAATACTAAGGTAAAAGAATTATTTAAAATTAATTATTATACTACAAATTCTTATATTTATTATTATTATATTTATTATTTTATTATTATTTATTATTATTATTTATTATTATTTATAATTATTTATTAAGATATTAATTATTTTATTATTATTATTATTGTTAATAATTATTAATTATTATTATTGTTAATAATTATTAATTATTATTATTATTAATAATTATTATTTATTATTAGTATAATTATTATAAATTATTATAAATTATTATTTATTATTTATTATTTATTATTTATTATTTATTATTTATTATTTATTATTTATTATTTATTATTTATTATTTATTATTTATTATTTATTATTTATTATTTATTATTTATTATTTATTATTTATTATTTATTATTTATTATTTATTATTTATTATTTATTATTCAATTATTTATTAATTATTATTTATTATTTATTATTTATTATTTATTATTTATTATTTATTATTTATTATTTATTATTTATTATTTATTATTTATTATTTATTATTTATTATTCAATTATTTATTAATTATTATTTATTATTTATTATTTATTATTTATTATTTATTATTTATTATTTATTATTTATTATTTATTATTTATTATTTATTATTTATTATTTATTATTCAATTATAATTTTTTCTTTAAAAGAAAATATAAATAATTATTTAAATATAGTTATATAAATTATTTTTATATTATTTTTAAAAAAATATATAATAATAATATATAATAATAATAATAATAATACATAATAATAATAATAATAATAATAGTATTTTAATTATATAAAAAAATAATTAAATTTTTTACTATTTAATAATAATATATAAATATATTTTTATTAATTAATTTATTATTTTATTATTAATTATTATTAATTTTATTAATAAAATAATTTTTTAGGGTTAAAAGGTAAAAAAAAAAAAAAAAAAAGAAAAAAGTTTGAACTTTTACAGGAATATAAATTTCAATAGACAATTTCCCTTTTAAAATTAAAAAAAAAAAAGTAAAGAAAAAGAGCATAGTGATACTCAGAGTGTTCTTTTTACATAAAAATAAACCATTTACTTACCTTTTTTTTTTTTTTTTATTTATTATATTAAAGAATTAGTATTTTTTTTTAAAAAAGAAAAATTCTGTTTATATATTGTTCGTAATTTTTGTTTAAACTTGTAAATAAATTGTAAGAAAATACCTGTTAAAACATGTTAACACGACAACTACTGAGGTAATATTTATTTATTTATATTTACTTATTCTTTTGAAATTTCATGTATGAAATTAATTTCGAAATTCATTATTGAAATTTTAATTATAAAAATTAATTTCAATTATTTGTTTTTAATAATTATTCTTTTATTCTCATTACAAATTTTTATAATAAAATATTCAAGTATAAATAATAATTGTATTAATACAACTAAATAATAGTATTAAAAAAAAATACTTTTTTTTATTTTAAGATTAAAAATAAATTATTGCTGAAATTTATTAATTTGAAATTCTGAAATTTTGAAATTTTGAAATTTTGAAATTTAAATTTATGTTTTATGTAGAAATAGCTTTACTTTAAATAAATTTTATTTTAATATTAGTGATTATTTTAATAATATTGAATCTATCTGATAGTGAATAATTGTTTTAAAGGATATGAATTGATAATGAAATTGAAATTTCAAAATTAATTGAAATTTCAAAATTTATTTTATATTATAATTATTAAATATTAATAAGACTTAATATTATATTAAATATATATCTGTTAAAATTTTATTTAGTGTTCCTTTGCTTATTGCCGGTATTTTTCTCATTCAAAGAGCCAATGCAGGTAACTTTTTATTTTATTATTCTACTTTACCTTCCTACTTATAATTTGTTTTTTATTTTATGTTAAATATTTCGTTTTTTTTTTTTTGAGAAAGAGATAAAATGAAAATTTAAATAAAAAAATTTATTTTTTAATATTTGAAGTTTTATTAAAAGAAAACTTTAAAATAAACTTAATATATATATTGAATATAATCAATAATTTATAAAATATATTGAAATAATATATAATAATATATATGATAATAAAATAATTATAATTAATATATAAATTAGAAATAAATAATTAAATATATTTGAATAGAAAATTAAATTTATTATATACTATTCATTGTATCTATTACAATATCATTAATTATAAGAATATTTTGATATTTAAATTTCCATCATATATAATAATTAAATAATTTAAAGAAAATAATATATTACAAATTTATTTATAATATATTAAAGTAATAAATAATAAATAATTAATAATTAATAATAAATAATAATAAAAAAAGTATTTATTAATAAATAATAAATAATAAATAATAAATAATAAATAATTGAATAATAAATAATTAAATAATTAAATAATAAATAATAAATAATAAATAATAAATAATAAATAATAAATAATAAATAATAAATAATAAATAATAAATAATAAATAATAAATAATTGAATAATAAATAATTAAATAATTAAATAATAAATAATAAATAATAAATAATAAATAATAATAATAAATAATAAATATATATAATAAATAATAAATAATAATTTATAATAATTTATAATAATTTATAATAATTATACTAATAATAAATAATAATAATAAATAATAATAAATAATAATAGTTAAAATGACAATAATATTTTGAAATGATAATACTTAAATAAATAAAAAATGAAGAAGAAATTATTACTATTTCTTTTATAAAAATTATTACTATTTCTTTTATAAAAATTATTACTATTTCTTTTATTATTAAATAATAAGTATATTATATATCAAAAGTAGAGAATAGTTGATAATATTATTAATTGAAAATTATTTTAAAATATTGAAAGTGTTTGTTATTTTTCTTTTTGAAATTTAATTTTGAAAAGTATTAATTCACCATAGAATATTATATATTAAATTGTGATATTATGAAATAATGCAGTGATAATGAATTATAAATAATAAAATAGAGTAGAATATCTTTTATATTTTAATGTATATTATATTTTGAATTTATTCATATCAATTAAATTGATTAAAATTTTATTAATGAAAATAAATATATTAAATTAAATTTAATAATACTATAAATGGATGATACTTCCATTTATTTTTGAATTTTTATATATCATAGGGGCAAAAGTTTTAGGTAATTGTGAAGGGGTTACTTTAACTGATTGCGCAAGTACAGCAGTTACTTATTGTTTACATACTGATGGTAAAATTTATGGTGTTCAAGTAGAAGGAACTCAATGTGCTCCCCCTTTGACATCAGGGGTTCATGTTTTTGATTCATCCTCAAAAAAAGAAATAAATTTAAGTGGAGGTTATATAGAAAGTACGGATGCTGAAAATTTAGTTCTGTATCAATGCTCAGCGAGTGGTTGTCTTCAAACCGTTGGCTATGCCAAAATTGATACTTACACTAAATTAACAGGTGATGAACCAGATGATTGGGGAGCATCTTGTACTAATTATTATTCAGCCCCTGAAACTGCAGTCTCAATCTCAGAAGCATGTACTGAAGTAACATACGCAGCTAATAGCTTTTATAAAAAGGAAACATTGTATTATAAAATTTCAAAAGAAGGAGCTACGTCAGATAGTAATAGTGTAGCATGTACCGCAGCTGATATTGGTAAATTTACTTCTGCCAGTGGTGTTTGTCTTGGAGTGAAGGTGGATACAACAACTACTGTATCTACTACTTTGACAGGCACTACTCAGTATATATTAACAGGTACTTTGGCCTCAGGCACCGTCTTCAGTTACAGCTCAAAGGATGGAATTTTAATTACGGAAGGAACCAATATTATTTATCATGATGTTACGAATGGTAAATGATTTACTACCGATGATAATTAATTCTTTTTTTTTTTTTTTTTTTTTGAATAAAGAATTAAATGTATTCATTTTTTTTTTTAAAGAAAATTTAAATTTAAATTGATTTTTTCTAATAAGTTTGTATTGCTTTATTAAATGAATAGATGTCGCCACGCCTATGCTCTTCAATGTGGATACTAAAAAGACACAAGCTATAACTGGTGATATTTCTACTGAAGCCACGAAACTTCTTCTTTTTGAATGTCAGAGTGGTCTCTGTACAAGAACGGCTGGATATGTAAAGGATGGAAAGGAAACTCCAAATTTCTATGAACTTACTACAAGCGTCAGTAAATTAATGATAGCTACGGATTATGCCGAAAGTTGTACCACTGAAAATAGTGGAAAATTAGTTACTACAACAAATAAATTGTGCATCAATATTGGAAATAGTGATGTTAAAGAAATAGATTTTCCAGGTAGTTCTGGAAGGTATATTATTTCATCTGGAAATAGTGGTTTCAAAACAATAAGAACTGTGAGTGGTATCATTTCAATGAATGGAATAATTGAAAGTAACTATAAAAAAAATTTTGAATTAAAATGACTGTCTCCTATTTTTTTTTTTATTATTGATATTGATATATTTAAGAATTTTTTTTTTTTATTTTATTTTAATTTTAAAAAAAAATCTTTCATTTAATAAAATGATATATAAATTTTTCATTTTTTCTTTAAATATCGTTAAATTAAATAGCTGGAAAATATGTTGTTAAAAGTGATGGCGTCACTATTGCGATAACTGCCGATTCAAGTGATAAAGGTTACTTAATTAATTGTACTAATGGTAGCTGTACAAAAGTTGAAAATCCTAGCATTGGATTCTTTAAACAAGGATCCACTTATTATCAATGCAACGGCTTGAGTTGTTCCTATCTTGGTGATTTAACTGGAGTGTCTAATTGCTCCTCCATTGGTCAAATGAAAGTCGGGGCTCTTATATGTCTAGACACCACTGGTGGATCTGAAAAAACGGCTGGTGTGGTTGCTAGTGGAGTAGAAAGTAAATATTATCTTGTCCATTATGATCCTGCAAGTGTCTTTGCGTCCTCTATGAATCCTGGTGAGTTTGGAGTGTTGAAAGCCACCGAAAATGACATTACCTTGGATACTACAATTACAGGGGATAAATGTGTCGATGCAAATTTTGTTGTGACTACTAAAGATGGAAGTTGTAGCAATAGTGAATATTCCTGTACTTCTGGTATTTGTGTTGCAGCAAAAGGTAAAAATTTTTTTTTATAAAATAAAAATTTAAATAATTAAATTCCAAAAAAAAAAAAATTAAAATTAAAAAAAAAAGAAAAAAAAAAAAAAAATAGATACTTTCATTTTTAATTTTCAATATATATTATTTTTTTATAAAAAAAAAAAATTTATATCTTTAATAATTGAATTTAAAATTAATAATACTTCTAGCACTTCCCATATGCGATGATACTTCTAGTGCTTTATGTAATAAAGCAGGAGGTTCTGTGACTTTAATAGCGGGTGATTACTGTATTAATCAAGCTAAAACTGATATATATAAAGCTGAAGCTGGTGTTTGCACCAAAGAGAACTTATCTCAAGGTACCTACAAGATATTTAAATGTACGAGTAAAAATAAATGTGTTGATGTCTCCAGTGGTATTGCAAGCCTTACCGGGACTGAAAACTTGTTACTTTACTATTTCGATAAGGCTTTATCACAAAAAAATAATGGATTCTACTATCTTGCCAGTCAAAGATTAATCTATTGTCCAGCGGGTTCAAACAATGGAGCGTGTGCCAAAGTGATCACGAAAGGTCATTACGTCAATACCGGAAATTCCAATGAAAATGATAAAGAAGCGAAGCCATTACTAACTATTGCTAGTAATGATGACGCTTCTGCAGTCGCCAAGGCTTCCATTATGACGGAAACCTACTATTTAGACGCTACTAGCCTTGGATCAGATGGCAAATACAGTAAGATTATTTACTGTGTTGATAATGTCGGTACTCTTGTTTGTACTTCTCAGACGCCAAGGGAAGGATATTATCTTAATGCTAGTAAAACTGATTTAACTGATTCTCTTATTAATTGTAGGGGTAATCCAGTAAAATGTGAAATTAAAGCTGCAACAAATGACTACAGTTATATTGATGAAGGTCATAAAGATTATATTATATCCTGTAGTGCTGGTAGTTGTACTACTAATCCAGGAAGTAAATTACAAGGTCATGGTTATGTGGATGGAACAACGACCACCAATCCTAATGTAATGATTACCTATGATCGTACCTCAAGCAAATTTAAGCAGACGACTTTAACCTTGACGGCTTCTGGAGTTCATTATGTCAATGCTTTAGATCCAAAGCAACTTACCACATGTAAAACTACAGGTGGTTGTACGTCCGGAAATGCCTCACCTGCTTTTTATGATGATAATACTGATTCAAATCACATATTAACATGTACAGCTGATGGTTGCATTTCTTCTATAGGTAAATCATCTTTTTAAATATATATATAGATAATAATGATAATATTTTATTAATAGTTTACATTTTTGAAATAATAATAATCTTATTTATAAAAATTTCTATTTTTTTTATTTCCATATGATTTGAATAAAAAATAATATAGCATTGACAAGATGTAAAACTGTGGCTCCCTCTGCATACTGTACATATGAGGATGGATCTTCTGGAACTGATCTTCCTGTCGGACGTTTCTGTATTCATACCGATGGAAAAATTTATAAGTCAATTGATGGAGATTGTCAAGCTCAAGGAACACAAGGTTCTTTCTTATTTAAAGCGAATGGTAATTTCTATGAGTCGATTACTTTGGATACTTCCTATACTGGCAATGATAGTGGTTTAATCTATGAATGTAAAGATAATGGAGGAATAACTTGTTCGCAAGTTATTTCTTCTAGTATTGTCGTTGGAGACAATAAATATATGTATAGTTGTGATAAGGAAGGACTCTGTTCCAAAAAAACATCGGTGAATCCCGGATATTATTTAGTGGGTTCTCCGAGTGTTGTCTCTGAAAAATCTTATTTATCCTATGGAAAATTATTAAAGTGTACTAATACCTTATTAAATATTTGTGTATTAATTGATACTGGAACTGATCCAGTAACAGCGAATGATAATTACATTGATGCTGCTTCTTCAGATAATATCATTACCTGTCCAGGAACAACTAGTTGTTATTCCTCAGCTCATGGTGCCTCCGCCACCGAACCAAAATATTATATCGATGGAGAAAATAAATTAAATATTATTACTTGTAATGGTTCCGGATGTACTTTATCGCCTGGAAGTCAGCTTCAAGGTCATGCCTATATCTCAGGAACGGATCTCAGTAAAAAGACCATGATTAAATATAATGGAAGTAGTGCATTCGTAACTGAAGTAATAACTGAAGAAAAATATTATATTGATGGATCGAATCCAAAGTACTTGATTACATGTACCGTTAGTGGTGGCTGTTTCTCGGGAACACCATCGATTCCATCTGGAAGTACAATTCGAATTGAAGATGATGCTCTTGCTGACGATGGTCAAAAAATTACTTGTAGTGAAGAAGGCTGTATCTCTGCAAAAAGTAAAAATAATAAAATAATAAAATAAATATAAATATAATATAATATGAATATAATATATTATAACTATAATATAAATATATTATAAATATAGTATAAATATAGTATAAATATAGTATAAATATAGTATAAATATAGTATATATATAGTATAAATATAGTATAAATATAATATAAAAATAGTTAATATATAAATGTAGTATGATATTTCATACAATAACAAAATTAAATATAATTTGATGAAAAAATTGATTTAATTTTTTATTAATTTTAAAATTTATTCCTATTTTTTAAAGTTATAACTGAATGTGCTAAGGTTGATAATGGAAAATGCTATACAACCTATCCTGGTACTGTTCTTGCAGCAAACAAATTTTGTATCTATACAGATGGAAAAATATACAAGTCTACGAATGCTGATGGAACATGCACAGCTCAAGAAGATACCCTTCTTTTAAAGGATAATACTGGATTTGAAGCAGATACTCTTGATACAGGAAGTGGAATGATTTATTCCTGCGCTAGTGGTACCTGTTCTCAAATCATTTCTTCCCACTATTTGGATTCCACGAATAACAAGTTATACAGTTGTGATAAAGATGGCACCTGTTCCAAAGCAACTACCATTGGATTAGGATACTATGTTTTGGGTGTCCCAACCGTTTCTTCCACAGCCCCATTCCACACATATAGTGAGCTCTTGAAATGCACCGGTAATAATCTCGATAACTGTGAAAAAATAACGAGCATAACGGATGGCAATTTCATTGACGTTTCACCGGTTTCATTGTCTTCGCCAGCTGATCCAACGAATGTGATTGCCTGTATCTCTAAAAGTAAATCATGTTCCATTCAAGCGGGATCTCAAGTGAGTGGCTATGCCTATATCGATGCCAATGATAGCAGTCACCAAAGCTTAATCATTTATGATGGATCCACTTCTCTAGTGTCTATTCTTGGAAGTCAACTTCCAGGTCATGCCTATATTGATGCCAGTGACCCTTCCAATAAATTTGTTATTACCTGTACGGAGTATGGCTGTACCTCTGAAGATAAGATTAAGAATTTAGCAGCTGGTAAAAAGCTTTACTTTATTAATGGCTCTGACCCCACCTACCTTATTACCTGTGAAAAAAATAGAGGATCATGTAGTGTCGGTAGCGCTGCTCAAACCGAAGGAGTATTTGAAGATGGAACAGATAATACCCATACGATCATGTGTACATCCACTGGATGTATATCTTTCAAATCCATTTCTAAATGTTCTGCTGTAACTTCTACTGCTAAATGTAAATACGATAACAATGAAACCCCAACTGATCTTGATGTCAATCATCACTGCATCAATAGTGATGGAAAAATATATAAAAGTGCTACTGCTTCCTCTTGTGCTGCTGTAGCTAGTGGTACTTACCTTATTAAAAGTGATGGTACTGCTGAAGAATTGAATGATAGTTACACAGGAACTGATTCAGGTATCATCTTCAGTTGCTCAAACTCCGTATGTATTCCTATTATTTTCGCACACTTTTTAGGGCCAAACGTATCCGCTAATAGTAACAAACCAACCTATATGTATGACTGTGATGCCAATGGACAATGTACAAAGATGACCACCATTAAAGCTGGTATCTATGTTAATGGAAAACCCACTATATCTTCTAGTAGATCAGATTTGACTTATTCTTCTCTTGTTAAATGTACTGAAACTGAGGTATCTTCATGTAGTTCCGTTGATATATCAGCCTCCTCTGATAAATATTACATTGATATTGATGGCACCCTAATTAAATGTAATACTTCTGTCTGTGAACGGATGGACTATCCAGCTCATGGTTACTACATAAATACCGGTGATACCACAACCAATAAATATATTCAATGTTCTGGAAATGGTTGTAAAGCCATTCCAGAACCAACGGCAGATTGTACGGCTAGTACTATTGGTCAGCTTGTAAAGAGTGGAAGCGAGTTTAAATTATGTCTTGGCTATGGTGCAAGTGCTATTCTCTCCCAAAAAATTGATATCGGCGCAGCGTCAGAATATTTAGTGAACTATTACTCAAGCAGTATCTTTAAGTCTTATGTCAGTAAAAGTGAATATTTCGGAATTGTTAAGGTTACGGGGGCATCATCCATTGTTCTTGATAGTACGAATGTGGTAACGGTTCATTGTTACTCGGATACAGATTTAACATCTACCGTAGTTCAGACCGGTGACACATGTTTAGGTGGTTCTTCCAAGTATATCTGTAATACAGATGGTGTCTGTATTAAAGAAACTGTTGGAGATGTTACCAATAAAGTAGCTCCTTCAACCATTCCAAGAATTAAAAAGGAGAAGGAAGAAGAGGAAGACACTGGTGCCTCCAGTCTTAAGATTGAATGTGAAGTTCTCAATAAAGGAAAGAATTGTAAGTATTATATACTAGTATAAGTATTTTAACATATTAGAAATTATAAAAATATTTTTTTAAATATATTAATAATAATAATGATAATGATAATTATAATAATGTTAATAATAATGATAATAATATTAATATTAATAATAATATTTAATACTAATAAATAATAATAAATAATAATAATAATAATAATAAATAATAATAATAATAATAATAATAATAATAATAATAAATAATAATAATAATAAATAATAATAAATAATAATAATAAATAATAATAATAATAATAAATAATAATAAATAATAATAATAAATAATAATAATAATAAATAATAATAAATAATAATAATAAATAATAATAAATAATAATAATAATAAATAATAACAATAATAAATAGTAATAATAATAATAATAAATAATAATAATAGATAATAATAATAATAATAATAATAATAATAATAATAATAATATAATAATAATAATAATATAATAATAATAATAATAATAATAATAAATAATAATAATGATTATAGGTCATGAAAATACCTATTACTTAGTGAATAAGGATAATCAATATTCCATAGCTGAGGATGAAGGCTCCTTATTCTATTGTGGGACAGAAGGAAACGATTGTACTGAGATCTTCGATATCGGTTACTATGTCATTGATAAGAAAACCATCTATTCCTGTAAGGAGGGACAAGATGGCAGTACAGAATGTAGTAAGAGTGAAGTCACCGAAGCAGAGAATGCCTGTAATGCTAGTACGCTTGGAAAGATCTTCCTGAACCAGGATAAACTCTCGATTTGCTTTGAATATGTCAGTGTAGGTACTCCAAAAGAATACTCAATTGAGTTGAATGTCGCTAATTCAGGAAACTACATCATCCATAAGGATGCCACCAACCTCTTTGGTCTTTCCTCCCAACAAGACTATGCCATTGTCAGTGTGAAGGACCGTATCATCACAATAAATAAGAATTACGATAATAAGTTAAAGTATGTCTATGCCAATAAGTCTGGTAAGATGAAACTTATAGAGAAGGGAGATACCTGTCCACCAAAAACTGGAGGAGGATTTGATGTTGATAACATCATGGAATTAGACTGTACCCAAGGAAAATGCAAAGAAGTTTCAGCCAGTCCATAATTATTGAAATAAAGTCAAAAAAAAATGATAAAGCAAAAACTTATTATTAATAATTTTAATGCTACATATTGAACAAAAAATTTTTTTATTTAAAATCTCATTATCCTATATATTATTTTATTAATAAAAAAAGAATTTATATAAATGTTGTTTGTACCATAATATAAAATAATTGTATTTAAAAAATAATAATTATTAGTTGTAAGAAAAAGAGTTATATATTTTTTTTAAAATTTATTTTTACATTAACATTTTATATGCTTAAAAAAATTACCTTAATATAAACTACCTAATACTATAATAAAACTATATATTTAACAAAAAAGTATTATTTATATATTTAAAAAAGGAATAAAGACATTAATATCCTTTCTATTTAAATTTATTTACTGTAAAATATTATTTAAAGATAATGATTAATATGTATTAAAAGATAGCAATAATAGCAATAATAATAATAATAATCAATAAATAATAATGCAATAATAATATTTATTATTTATTAGAACTTTTATTAAATATATATATAATTATATTTATTAAAAATTAATGAATATTAATATTATATTTAAATAAATTATTATATAAATAATAAACCAAATAAATTTTTAAATATTGTATAATATTTTAATAATATTATTAAGATTACATAATAAATACAAAAATAATAATAAAAATTTAGACGCACATCTCCCATAATAATAAGTGTTAAGTGTGATAAATTATAATATTTATTATTAAAAAAGAGTTTAAGCTATTTTAAAGGTGACTAAAAATAAAATCACTATTATAATAATTGTAATAATAATTATAATTATAATAAATAATAATAAATAATTATAATAATAATTAATAATAATCATTATAATAATAATAAATAGTAATAAATAATAAAAAATAATTATTATAAATAGTAATAAATAATAAAATTTAATAATAATAATAATAAATAAATAAATAGGTAATAATAATAATAATAAATAAATAAATAATAATAATAATAATAATAAATAAATAAATAGGTAATAATAATAATAATAAATAAATAAATAATAATAATAATAATAATAAATAAATAATAATAAAAAAATAATAAATAGAAAAAAAGTAATAATAATAAATAAATAAATAAATAAATAATAAATAAATGAATAATAATAATAAATGAATAAGTAATAATAATAAAATTAATAAATATGTAATAATAATAATAATAAATAAATAAATAGGTAATAATAATAATAATAAATAAATAAATAATAATAATAATAATAAATAAATAATAATAAAAAAATAATAAATAGAAAAAAAGTAATAATAATAATAAAAAAAAAAATAAAAATAAATAATAATAATAATAAAATAAATAAATAGGTAATAATAATAAATAAATAAATAAATAATAAATAAATGAATAATAATAATAAATGAATAAGTAATAATAATAAAATTAATAAATATGTAATAATAATAATAATAAAATAAATAAATAAGTAATAATAATAATAATAAATAAATAAATAATAATAAATGAATAAATGAATAAGTAATAATAATAATAAAATAAATAGAAAAAAGTAATAATAATAATAATAAAAAAATAAATAGAAATAAATAATAATAATAATAATAAATAAATAAATAATAATATTAATAATAAATAATAAATAATAAATAATAAATAATAAATAATAAATAATAAATAATAAGAATAAATAATAAATAATAAATAATATATAATAAATAATAAATAAATAAATAATAATATTAATAATTAATAATGAATAATAAATAATAATAAATAATTAATAAATAAACAATAATAATAAATAATATTAATAATAAATAGTAATAATAATAAATAATAATAAATAAATGAATGATATTAATAATAATAATAAATAATAAATAATAATATTAAATAATAAATAATAATAATAATATTAAATAATAATATAATAAATACTAATAAATAAATAATAATAATAATAATAATAATAATTAATAATAATATAATAAATAATAAATAATAAATAATAAATAATAAATAATAAAATAATATAATAAATAAATAAATGAATGAATAATAATAATAATAAATAATAAATAAATTAATAAATATGTAATAATACTAATATAAATAAATAATAATAATATTAACAATAATAAATAATAATAATAATAATTAATAATAATATAATAAATACTAATAAATAAATAATAATAATAATAATAATAATTAATAATAATATAATAAATAATAATAAATAATAATAATAATAAATAATATAATAATAAATAATAATAATAATAAATAATAATAATAATAAATAATAATAATATAATAAATAATAATCATAAAAATAATAATTAATAATAAATATAATAAATAAATAAATAAATAAATATGTAATAATAATAATGCAATCAATAGTTTACTAATAATTAATAAAGATTTTTAAAAATTTTTCCAATAAAATCTTTAAATTTTATATTTATATATATATTTTATAAAGCGCATGACATTATCATATGATTAAATAAATTTATACAATTCTTAATAAAATTATGTTTTATATATGAATATAATAATAAAAATAAAGAAAAATTAACTAATGTAAATAAATAAATAAATAAAATTAATAATAAATAAATTAATATATTAGTAAATAATTAAATAAATTTATATTAATAAATAAATGAATAAACAGAAAATAAATAATGAATATATAAATAAAAGTAAAAATGTTTTATTTTATATAATTTTCATATAATATATGGAATTAAGAAAAAGATTAATATAACTAAAATAATCTTTTGAAAGAGATTAAATATATTTCTAAAAGATATATGCATGAATCGAAAATGAATTTTACAGTTCAATAAATAAAAATGTTACTGATTATAATTTAGTTATTTTATTTAACGTTAAAAGTTTAATAAAATTAATTATTCAGGATATATCATTAGTCTAATTTATTATATTTTATATGTTTAATTATTCTTATAATATTATTACATGAAATATTTACTATTATTTATATAGGTTATCTTTAGAAATTATTTCCTCTAAAAAATAAAAAAATAAAAAAAAATGTAATGATAACTATGAAATGAATGACAATACCAATAATAAATAAGCACCTCTTTATTACTACTTAATAAAATTTATTTTTCAAATAAATAATCAATTAAATAACAATAATAATAATAATAATAATCAATTAAATAATAATAATATTATTAAATAAATAATAATAAGTAATTAATAATAATAAATAAATAATAATAATAATATAATAATAAATAAATAATAATAATATAATAATAAATAAATAATAATAATATAATAATAAATAAATAATAATAATAAATAATAAATAATAATAATAATAAATAATAAATATATATAATAAATAATAAATAATAAATAATAAATAATAAATAATAAATAATAAATATTAAATTATAAATAATAAATAATAAATATTAAATAATAAATATTAAATAATAAATAATTAAATAATAAATATTATATATTAAATAATAAATATTAAATATTAAATATTAAATAATAAATAATAAATAATAATATTTATTATTTATAAATAATAAATAATAATATTTATTATTTATTATTTATTATTTATTATTATTATTAAATTTTTATTATAAATTTTATTAAAATATTTTTTTAATAGTATTATTAAATATATTATTATTAATGCTTATATATATTTTTTTATAAAAAAATTAAATTTATTATTTATTATATAATAAATTTACTTTTTAAATTTTTATTTATATAATAAAATATAATAAATATATAAATTATTATGATATAATATAATAAATAATTTAGAAAGTGAATAGAATGAATATAGTATTATAAATAAATAATAAAATAAATAGTATAAATAAGAAAAAGTTATATAATAATTAAATATTGAAAATAATAATATTTTTTTTCTTTAAATATTAAGAATGAAAAAATTCAGAAATAGTTAATTATCTAAAAGATTATTATTAGTAGTATTACTATTATTATAATTCATTAGTTATTAGAGTGTCAAGTGTATGCTACTAATTAATAGAATATGATAATTAAAAATAAAAATATATGAAATATTACATAAAATATATTTTATTTATTATATATAATATTTTTAATAATAATAAATAGTTTAATATTTATTAAAAAAAAAAACTTATATTATCTTTATTATTGAAAATTAATATTTATTTACTCATACAATAATAAACTATGAATAATGAATTTTAATCATACTGTTATTATTATTATTATTATTATCATTATTATTATTATTATTATTTATCATTAATAATTATGTATTGTTAAATTGCTATAAATTATTTAGATATATTAATATATTATAATATTTAAAAATAAAAGGATAATTAAATAGTAATTATTTATATATAAAATATATTTTTTTTTTCTATTAAGACTATATCATAATGTTTTTTGGTTATTATAAACAACAAAAAGTTATATAATTCTATTACAATTATAATCATTAGAATATGATCTAATCATAAACTAAAATTTTTATTAAAATATTGAACTTTAATTTTTGACGAAATATAAATTTCGTTGAAATTGCATGAGATTTCGAAATATAGTAAAAGTTATTTTTTATTGTTTAAAAAAGCGTTTTTAGTGTAAATAATACTCAAGGATACGAAATTTAATATTTTTTTTATAGATATTTCATTTATATTTGTGAAAAAGTGACCTTTGAAGTTTTCTTCTATACAAACTTTAAAGGGCCTAAAATGTTTGGCATAAACAATTTTTGGTAATGAAGAAAAAATTAATTTTTTTTTTTTATTTTTTCATAATTAATAAATTATCTTTAATTTTTAAGAAGAAAAATTTAAATATTTGTTATTTAATTAATTATTTTATTTTATATCTGTATATAATTATTAAAATTTAAAATTAATACTAATAATTATCTGTTTTATATGATTAAAGTTATAGGAATAATATATTACTATTCCTTTTATTTAGTGTATTTAATAAACATGTTATAGCTGATAATGAAAAAACAGGTAAAAAAAATTATTAAGATCCTTTTTTTTTTACTATTATTTGTATTTTTAAAATACAATAAAAAAATATTGATAAATAATTTTGAATTTGATTAAATTATAAATTAGCACTTCCTGATTGTTCTGGAGCAGTAGAGAGTACTGAAGCAGTGTGTGGAAGTATGACAGAAACCACCTATTGTTTCAGTGGCAATGATATTTTCTATTCAGAGAAGGCTGCTGGATTAAAAAGAGCTGGTCCATCCTGTACAAAAAAAACTACCTCCACTGCTAGTTATTATATTTTTGAATGTGGACAGAATGCCTGTGGAGATCCAACGACTCCTCAGGATAATATTATAGTCTATCACCATGACGGTACGACCCTCACTCAAAAAACAGATGATAAATACTATTTAATTGAGGATAAAAAGAAGTTATATCAATGTAAAAATGCTGATGAAGGTAAATGCACTGATGTTTCGACCGCAGCAGGTCACTACATGGATGAGGTCACGGGTAGTATGGTGACTTGTGCGAGCAGCTGTGCTCCGGTGGATCCATCGATCAAGGGTTACTTTTTGAATAAGGCTGCCACGGCTGGTACTTCTGGCAACAGCGTTATTCAATGTGATGGCACCGGTTGCTCTGTTATTACCACCGATCCAGAGGATTACACTGGTGTCGGTAGTGTTAAGGTCGAAGTTGATGATGGACATACGACTACTACAGTCACTCTCTGTATTTCTGGACAATGTGGAGACGACGAAGTTGTGGAGATTTCAAGTACCCCTAGCTATCATTCTTTGGAGGTTTCAGCGAATGTTTTCCCAGGAGTCGCAAATGCAGGTCGTATTCCTGTGAAGGTTGGGGCAGATGGAAGTGCAACGATGATTGTTGACAATAGTCTTCCCACTTGTGATGCCTCAAACACGTGTAGTAACGGTAAGTATTGTAAAGAAATTAATGAAAGTGGAAAGTTGATTATTAAATTGGGTTCTTCTGGCACTTGTACAGCGATTACTAATACGAATGGTGCGGATGCCTTTGGAACAATTGACTCAGCAAAAGACTATATTGCCTACTTTAATGATGATTTTGAGAAAGAAGATATAAAGACCTCAGCTACGATGGCTTATAGTTGTACTTTTACGGGATCTGGTACATTCAATTTAAGTTCCTGTACCTATATGAGAGGTTTCACAGAGATCGGAGATAGTACAATTCATTGTAGCGGTTGGAAGGGTGAGAAGTGTACATCCACAGAAAAAGCTTCAATACCTGAATGTGGAGAAAATAATGTTAAATTAAATATTGGTGCAAATAATGCTCTCTGTTCAGGAATAGAACTTCCAACTGATGATTCAGTAAAATATGCCATTTTCTATCCAACCGATGCCAATGAATATTACGGTATTGGTGTACCAAAGATATATGCTCTAGCCTTAGCTAAAACTTCTGTAGTATTATCGGATAGTGCAGGTAATATATAAGGGATAGAAGAAAGAAAGAAAACATTATCGATAAATAGATATTTATTAATTTTTATTTTTATTCGTTTGCCTTTTTTTTTTTTTTTTAAAAAAAAATATAAAAATATTAAAATAATATTTTATTAATATAAAAATATATCTATTTATTAATAAAATATTATTATTAATAATAAAATATTAATATTATTAATAAAATATATATTATTATAAATATATATATTATTATAAATAATATATATATATAATAATATTATTATTTATAATAAAATATAAATATATATATTTTATTAATACTTTTATTATTACTATTTATATATAAAATTTATATTAACTATTTATCCCTTAATTTATATTTAATTCCAAATTTTTTTTTTTTCAAAGAATTTAAGGCTGGTTATCAAATTAATCTTGCGGTTACTGGAACAAAGAAAAATGCTTTGATCTATTGTACGACAGAGGATTCCATTAGTACCTGTTCTGTCATGGATGCTCATAACGGTTACTATCATCCAAATGGAGGTGAAAATACTGACAAGTTAATTAAATGTGATGTCTCTGGTTGTACATTGGCAACTATCGCTGCTGAAAGTTACTACATTAATGCTTCCACCCTCGACAAGTCAAAAATTATTCTTTGCAAAGAGGATGGAGGCATAAAATGTAATTCGATTGAACATGGCGCCACCGCCAATAGCCCCTTCCATATTATTGACAATGGAACTTCGAAACGTGTCATTACTTGTCTGGCTTCTGAGGGTTGCTACCTAGAAGAAAAAGTTAAGGGCTATTTCTTGAATTCAGATACCACCGAAGGTGCTAAAAAGCTCATTACCTGTAATGGTACCGACTGTGCAGCTTCTGATGCTGACCCTACAGACTATGCTGGTGTAGGAACGATGAAGGTCACTGAAAACGGTATCACCCTCTGTATCACCGTGGGTTGTAACGGTAATGGAGAGATTAAAGTGGAGTCTTCTTCGGCTGCACCTGTTTATAAGACTGTTACTTTGGCCACCAATTCTGATTTCCCAGGAAATGGATCTGGCGACACGACCATTTCCATTCGAATTGGAAATGATGGAAGTGTGCTTCTATTGGAAGATACCGGATTAACTGATACATGTGCTGCTAATATTCATTGTATTTCTTCATCAAAAATTAAACATAATGCCGAAGAAGAAGAAATGGAAGAAGATGCCGCCGGAACCTACGTCTATTATTTCAATACTGAAAATGAGCGAATTGATCCTCCAACGCTTCCTGGAAATATACCAAATATTATGGCTTATGAATGTATTTATGATGACACACCCGCATTGGAGTCATGTTCCTTAGTGAAAGGTTATGTGGTGGACAGTCGAACCGCTATCACAATTCATTGTAATGGATGGAAGCATGAAGGCTGTCGTATCATCTCTACTACGGCTTGTGCCTCTGGAGATGAGGGTAAGTTGACGAGTGGTCGTAAGATCTGTTTCAATACCTCAAAGATTGCTCTCCCTACCGTCGATGATGACGAAAAGGTTACGAATGTTGCCATGGTCACTTCAGATATTAATCCGTTCTACGGGATTGAGGCCAACCAACTTGCCTATCTCTCCATGAAATACATTTCTCCCAGCTACTCCTCAGTGACCGTTTCTCTTCCAGAGGGTAAAAAAATAATATATATTATTGTGTCAATGATACTATATAATTTCAAAAAAAATAAAAAAAAAAAAAAATTAAATATTTTCTAAAGAAAGAAATTAAATATATTTGAATATTTAAAAAAAAAAATTTTTTTTATTGAATTATTAGTGTTAGTTTTATTTTCCTTTTTTTTTCTTTTAATTTTATTTTTAAAAATTAAAAACCATATTCATATTTAAAATTATATCTTTTATTAAAAAAAAATATTTTTTTTTTACGTATTTATAGATGATACAGATACTAAATATATTGTAAGATCTGGAAATGAATTTAAACTCTATGATTTCGATGGAGATGGTGCAAAAACCTTTGCTCTTAACAAAGCCAGAGGTGTTATAACTGCTAAGATATTGACGGATGGCTATACCTACAAGGAAGAAACAACTCTCAATACAGATACCACCTTGCTCTTTTATTGTGACGGAGGCTTCTGTAAGCAAACAAAGGGCTATATGGTAGCCAAAAATGAGGATGAAGCTGATACGCTCTATTCCAACGACTCAGGAACATGGAAGGAGATGATATCGGAAGATCAGGCCTGCTCAACCTCAAGTCATGTTGGAAATATTTTGATGGAGGGGACCCCAAAAATTCAGCTTTGTAAGGCTGCCACATCGACTCATGATGTCATCAATACAGGACTCTATTTCTACGCTTCTGGAAGCAGTTACACTGTTTTACTTGGAAATCATGCCACTACCAGTACCGTGGTTGGAAGAATAGAAATGAAGGATGGCTACTACTTACTTAATGATAATGGTCTTGCGACCAATACCGGTAATGCCTTAATTCAATGTACTAAAAGTATTTGTAAAAAGATTGATCCTGAGGTGGCCTTTTATCCCAATGCCGCTGGAGGTAAAATGATTAAATGTACCTTGAATGGTGAAAGTGCAACTTGTGCCTTAGATGATACCGCTGGGTACTATGTCGATATTAATAAAGGACTATTAAGTTGTGATGGCTCGGGTACTTGCGAATCTTTGGATAGGGTAGGTTATTTCTTGAATAAGGGGGATGAGGTCGAAAATATCTACATTCAATGTTCGACTTCCGAATGTACTGAAATTCCAGCTCCAACAGATGCCTGTGATGACACATTAATAGGTAAATTGGCATTAAATGATAAAGATACACCTGCTGAAACAGCAGATGATGAACATTGTCTCTGTCTTGACAGTGATATTTTATCTGACAAATTTGACGATTCAAGTTTTGCCATGGTAAAGTTTAGTACTGGAAGTGTCTTTAAATCGTATGTCAGTAAGAATACCTATTATGGATTAGTAGAGATAAAAAGTAGTTATATTAGTCTTCTTTTTGATAATACAAAATCCGTTTATTGCGTTGAAAAGGTAAAACTAAAAGCTACAGAGACAGCATGTACTGATGAAGAAATAACAGCTACTACTCATGAGAATTACATTTGTAATGTTGACGGGGTCTGTATTCCAGCCACCTCCACTGAAACACTTCCAGAGTCTATTCGTAATGTGAAAAAAGAGGAATCCACCGAGGATGACCTTTCTAATGCTATCAATAATGATTGCCAAGTTCTCAACGGAAATAACTGTAAGCTTAAATATATAAATATACTTAAAATATATATATATATAGATATAGATATAGATAGAAAGAAAGATAGATTTCTATTATCATTTATGTAAACCAATTTTTTTTTTTTTTAAAAAAAAAAAAAAAGTTTATATTTAATATATATAAAAAATTATTCATTCTCTATCTACCAATTTATATTAATTACATATGACTTAAATATATCTTTCTAGGTGCTTCCAATACCTATTATCTTGTCGATCCACTCAGCTATGAAATCACCGATATCGGTAAACTCTACCTTTGTAAGAATGAAAATGAACCCTGTCAAGAAGTGAGTAACGTCGGATACTATATTGTCGATAAGACAAACAGCTATTCCTGTCAGGAATCTGGCGTTGGTATGGAATGTTCCATCATAAAAACAATTGGTACTTGTGCTGGCAATACAGATGTAGGAAAAATAGTGTACGTCGCTGGAAAGTTCTCTATCTGTCTTAACTTTGATGGAGAGAACGGAATTTCCGTGGATCTTGAAAGTGTCTCCAATGGAAATTACATTATTGGTAAGAATGCAAATACTGACATTTTCGGTATTGGTGTCAATGATGATTTCGCGATCATTAATATCAACGATAAAGTCGTTACTCTTAATTCAACATGTAAGTATATAAATAAAGTTTTTTTTTTAAAAAAGAAAATTTCTAATAGTATCATTAATTTTAATTGTCATTCATCAGTATTTAAATAGTTATAATGAATATTAAATTTATTTTCTTAAAAATAAATAAATAATTAAAACTAATTTTTCTATTTTAAATTATTTTAATTTAAAAATTATCTCTGGTCAGATAATAATAATTTGAAATATGTCTATGCCAATAAATCTGATAAATTGAAACTCTTGGAAAAAGGTAATACCTGTCCCACGAAGACGGGAGGAGGCCTGGATACTTTGAAATTAATGGAATTGGAATGTGAGTATGGCAAGTGTAAGGACATTACTCCTGCTCCTCCAGAAGAATAAGTATCATTCATTTCTGAAAAAAATTTAATAAAAAAAAAAATAAAAAAAAATGAATAATTCCTTTGAATATTATTTAATAACTAAATCAAAAACAAAAAAAAAAAAAAAAAAAAAAAAAAAAAAAAAAACATGCATAATTAATCTGTAAAAATTAAAATTATTATTATTAAAGTACTTGTAAAAATTATACAAAAAAAAAGTACTATTTTATATTTATAAAAAATACTTTAATTTAATGAAGCTAAATTATTTTTAATTGTATCAATAATAAAAAAAAAATGTATGTATATAAATAAGCATAATAATTTTGTTAATAGTAAATGGTAATTGTAATATAAAAGTAATATTTGTTTTATCTAATGTCGTTACAATTGCTATCAAATAATTCATTTGTATATAAGTAAATTATTTATAATTTTAATTGAAAATATAATATATATTAAATATTATTTTTAAAAGTCATTTTTAATGTACAATTTTGTGTGAATAATAATAATTATAAAAAAAAAAAATAATTAATATTCTTATTGAAGCTTATTATGGCCAAGATTAATACAATTTCTTTTTGAATTGGTAAAAAAAAAAAGATAAATAGTTCATAGTGGATATATATATATAAAGTAAATATGAAGAAAAAAAAAGTTTAAACAAAATTTTAATTGTAATGAATATAGAAAAAAAAAATAATTTTCTTTATAAATTTTAAATAAAATAAAAGATAAAAGAATTGAATATAATTTTTGTAAAAAGTTATGTTACTTGCAATATTACTAAAATAAATATTTTAATAATAAATAAAATATTTTATGTTGTGAAATATAATAATATTATTAGTTTAAAAAAAAAAAAAAAAAAAAAA
This sequence comes from Neocallimastix lanati (nom. inval.), assembly GCA_016946835.1. Classification (NCBI taxonomy): domain Eukaryota; kingdom Fungi; phylum Neocallimastigomycota; class Neocallimastigomycetes; order Neocallimastigales; family Neocallimastigaceae; genus Neocallimastix; species Neocallimastix lanati (nom. inval.). The sequence goes on from JACVTC010000135.1 coordinate 68,648, forward strand.
AAAAAAAAAAAAAAAAAAAATTAAAAAAAGAAGTATTAATAATTATTTTTTATTAACTATAATTAAGTAAATAATAAATAATAAATAAATAATAATAAATAATAATAAATAATAATAAATAAATAAATAAATTAATAATAAATAAATTAATTAATTAATAATAAATAAATGAATAAATGAATGTATAATAATAAATAATAAATAATAAATAATAAATAATTAAATAATTAAATAATAAGTAATAGATAATTGAAAAATAAATAATAAATAATATATAATTAAATAAATAAATAATTAATAATAAATAATAATTAAATAATTAAATAATAAATAATAATTAAATAATAAGTAATAAATAATTGAATAATAAATAATAAATAATTAAATAAATAATAAAAAATAAATAAATAATAATAATAAATAAATAAATAAATTAATAATAAATAAATTAATTAATAATAAATAAATTAATTAATTAATAATAAATAAATAAAAATAAATAAATGAATAAATGAATAACAAATAAATTAATTAATTAATAATAAATATATAATAAATCTTAATAATAAATATATATATAATTAATAAATAAATAATAATAAATAATAATAATAATAATAAATAATAAATAATAAATAATAATTAAATAACTAATAATAAATAAATAATAATAAATAAATAAATAATTATAAATAAATAATTAATAAATAATAAATAATAAATAAAAAATAAATAATAAATAATTAAATAATAAATAATAAATAATTAATAAATAAATAAATAATAAATAAATAATAAATAATTAAATAATAAATAATAAATAATAAATAATTGAATAATTAATAATTAAATAATAAATAATAAATAAATAAATAAAAAATAAAAAATAAATAATAAATAATAAATAATAAATAATAAATAATAAATAATAATAAAAAGAGTATTTATTAATAAATAATAAATAATAAATAATAATTAAATAACTAATAATAAATAAATAATAATAAATAATTAAATAATAAATAATAATTAAATAACTAATAATAAATAAATAATAATAAATAATAAAATAATAAATAATAATTAAATAATTAAATAATAAATAATAAATAATAAATAATAAATAATAAATAATAAATAATAATAAATTATAGATAATTGAATAATAAATAATAAATAAAAAATAAATTAATTAATAATAAATGAATGATTAAATGAATGAATAATAATATATATAATAATTAAATAAATAAATTAATTAATAAATAATAAATAAATTAATTAATAAATAATAAATAATTAAATAATAAATAATAAATAAATAAATAATAAATAATAAATAATTAAATAATAAATAAATAATAATAATTGAATAAATAATAATAAATAAATAAATAATAAATAAATAAATAATTAATTAATAATGAATAAATAATAAATAAATAATAAATAAATAATAAATATTAAATAATTAAACAATTGAATAATAAATAATTAAATAAATAATAAATATATATAAATAATTAATAAATAATAAATAAATAAATAATAGATAAATTAATAAATTAATTATAAATATTAAATAAATAAATAAATAATAGATAAATAAATTAATAATAATAAATAAATAATAATATTTAATAATAAATAAATAATAAATAAATAAATAATAGATAAATAAATTAATAATAAATAAATAAATAAATTAATAATAAATAAATAAATTAATTAATAATAAATAAATAAATAATAAATAAATAAATAATAGATAAATAAATTAATTAATTATAAATATTAAATAAATAAATAAATAATAGATAAATTAATTAATTATATATAATAAATAAATAAATATTAAATAATAATAATTAATAATTTATAATAATAAATAATAAATAATAATAAATAATAATAATAAATAAATAATAATAAAAATTAATATTTAATAAATAAATATATTTATAAAACTATTTTAATAATAATTATAATAATTATACTAATAATAAATAATAAATAATGAATAATAAATAATTGAATAATAAGTAATAATAAATTATTGAATAATAATAATTAATATTAATATTAGTAATTAATAATAATAGTTAATTATTAATAATAAATAATAATAATAATAATAATAATAATAATAATAATAATAATAATAATAATATATAAAACTTTCTTCAATCATTTATAATAAATCGTTTTGTTTCTTATTACCGACAGTTCAACTTAACCCATTTTTTTTTTTTTTTTTTTTTTTTTTATATTTTTAATTTTGAAAAAAAGGAAAAATAATATTTGAATTTTTTTGTAGCCCATTTGAATTCCCATCAGGATAAATTTTGATTTTTTATAATAAAAATTGGAGGATAATAAACTTTTAAAATTTTCGAAATATAAATTTCAGTTGAAATGACTTGAGATTTCGAAATCTCAAAAAGTTTTTTTTTATATTTTAAATTGTATAATACGCAGTTCTGTAAATATTTTTTTACTCATTTCATCATTGTAAATATATATTTTATTATTTAAACTATTCAAGTTTTTTACGGTAAAAAAAAAAAAATTAACAAAGTGACCTTTGAAGTTTTAATTTTAAAGTAAACTTTATTAGGCCTAAAATGTTTGGTAGAAAATTTTTTAGGTAAGTAAGAAATTTATGTAAAAATAAGTTAGAGATTAATATTTACATTATTAATGAATAAATAAATTTAAATAACTGAGAGAATAAATTAATTACAATGAATAAAAAAAATATAATTATTTTTTTTTTACTTATTAAATAAATGATAAATGAATTAATAATAATTAGTACATAATTATTAATAAATATTAATAACAATAGAAAAAAAAAAGAGTATTAAATATAAATAATTATATTCAATAAATAAAATTATATTATTTAGATAATTAAATAGAAAGAATAATAAATGAATAATAAAAAAAATAATTTAATTACAGTAAATAATAAAACATTATAATAATAAAATTAGAAAATATAATATTGAGCTAATATAATATAAGAAAAAAATCCTAAAAATAACGAACAACAAATAATTATATATTTAAGTAATAAATCGATAAGTGAAAAAAAGCTATCAGCAATTAATTTATACTCATTAATTTCTATTAATAATAGTAAATTATTATAATTCTTATTAATAATACTTTCAAATTTCTAGAAAAAAGTTAAAAAAATTATGATGAATAGAGACGATATTTTCAATAGAAATTTAATAGAAAGAATTAAAAGAGAAAAAAGATATAATTATTAATAGTAATGATACAATTAAGCCCTTTCGTTTATATGATTCATTAACAAAAAAGATTAGTAATTGAACAAATAAATAATTTGAATTATTTATATTAGAAAAGTAATTTTTTAATAATAATAATTAATGATCTTTATATTAATGTGAAGACACAAAAACGTTATTAATAGATTAAATAAGAAAGTTTTAAGAAATACCTTTATTTTATTTTTTATCTTTAAAATATTAATGCATTATGATTATATCTTTAATCATAAAAGCGAATATATTACTTAAAATTAAAGTGCCATATAACATTAATTTTATATAGTTTGCAAATAAAAAAAAAAAAAGAAATTATTAATAAAATATTCATTTTTCTATTAATATTAATTAATAAAATTCATATTAACTTAATAATTGTATCTATTTGAATGAAATCTATACTTAATGAAATACAATAATATAGAAATTGTTTACTACCAGTGTTTACAGTCATTGCTATTCTTGGTCGAAATGGTGTATTAGCTGTCGATACAGGTAAATCACTAAAGATTTTATTTTATTACCCTTTTTAAAAGTAGTGATGTCGTTAACTAAAATTCTTTATATATATTTTTATAAATAAAATATTAATGTTTTTTTTTTTTTTTTATATTATTATTATTTTTTTTTATTATATTCACCTCTTTGTGTTAAAAGAATTGCAAATTTGTAATAATGTTGCTGGAACAAAGAGTCCAGAAGCAGCTGTGGGTTCTGGAATGTGTAAAAAAGGAGCTAGTCCCACTGATGTAGGCGATGGAAATTATTGTATAACTAAGGATAAAAATGAAATCTATAAGGCATTGGCAGCCGATTCAGGTTCCTGTACAAAAGTAGATACTTCTAACTATTCCAGTAATCCTTATTTCGTTTATAGTTGTAATGGTTCAGGTGCATGCGTGGAGCTCACTAGTACTGTATTAACTGGTATTACTGCTACTGCAGAAAATATATTAATTTATAAATATGATGGTGAAAGATTTAAACAATTGAAAAATAATGAACTCTACTTAAAGGACTCCCTTTTACTTTATTGTCCAAATGATGAAGGAAATACATTTAGTGCAAACGGTAAATGTATTTTCCCAAAGCAAACTATTTTCATTAATCCAGGAACTGATTCTTCTAAAACCTCTAAATTGATAAAAGTTAAAAGTACTAAAGGTGAGGCAGAACCATTAACTCCTAATGCTGGTGGATACTATTTAAATGGAAAATATGCTTCCGCAGATAATATTTCTACTAAACTTATCTATTGTGAAAGTACAACTACATGTATAGAGATTGATGAACCGGCTGATGGTGTTTATTTGGACGAAGCTACAAGAACTGCTGATAATTATGGAAATGTTATAACATGTAATGGTGGTTCATGTACTTCTGCTCAATCCTCCACCTATAAAATCTTTCTGAATCCCGCTGTAACCACTGGTATCACAAAGGCTTTGATAAAGTGCCCAACAACCTCTGGTGATTGCACTGCGATCGATGCCGTAGCTGGAGCCTATTATATTAATAATGCTCAGGATAAGGATCAATATCCATTAATTAAATGTGGTACAAAATGTGAAAAGGTTAACACATTCAATGAAGGGGTATATGTGGATTATGGTAGTACTGAAACTACTGGATCTTATTCCAATTGGATTACCTGTACCTTTCAAAACGGTTGTCAGTCAACTGAAGTTGCTGATTCGAAAGCTGGAACATATATTGATGCCGCCTATACTACAAAGGTAATAACCTGTACTGCTGACGCTAATAGTAAAGCTCCATGTAAATCAGAGGCCCATGGAGGTACCAATGAAACGCCAAAGTATTACATTGATGCCTCTACACCTACCAATATTATTACATGTAATAACAGTGGTTGTACCTCCAGTCCTGGAACTCGACTTCAGGGTCATGCCTATATTTCAGGAGCCAATAGTAAACAAGCTATCGTCTATGATTCTAGTACAAGCAAGCTTAAGTTGGATACTGCTCTTGCTGCTGAAAATAAGTATTATATCAACGCCCTTAATCCAACCAAACTTTTGAAATCTGGCTCTGGTGGTACGTTATCCTCAGTGAATCCGGAAATCGCTGATGGAAATGTCTATGCTTTTTATGATGATAATTCAAAAGCTGGTTTTACTATTACCTGTTCTGCAAGTGGTTGTATTTCTTCAAAAGGTAAAATTGTTTATGGATTGAATAATATGACTATTCTATTATTTATTTTTATGCTATTTTATAGAAAAGAAAAATATGTTTGAAATAAGATATAACTTTTATTGATATAAGGAATAAAAGAGAAATTTCAATTATTATTATTATTATTTATTTTTTAGTTTTTTTTTTTTTTTTGATCGATTCATTATATTTTTTTTGTTTTGTTTTTTTCGATTTTCTTCGTTCCATTGATCAAAAATTTATACTATAATAATTTTAATTTTTATTTTGATATTTTTCTTTAAAATTTAAATTGTATTAGATAGAGTTTGAATTATTTCTTTAATAGCCATTTTTAAATAAATTTTTTTTTATAGTTGAAATAAGTTGAAATGTTTTTAAAAATAAATTGCTTCATTTAAATTGTAATATAGTATTTTAACAATATTTATTTTAATAATAATTTTTAAAAAAAAAAGCTTTAAGAAGATGTAAATCCCTTTCTGATGGTAAATGTAAAGATGATACTGATGGAAATTTAGGTGACGATACCCATTGTATTCATACGGATGGTAAAATTTATGTTGGAAGTAATAGTGATGGTACATGCAATGCGATAGGAGCAGACATTTTAATAAATGATACAGGAGGAGATGCTAATAAGGATGCTACAATAGGAACTGGTACTAGTGGCTATATATATACATGTAATTCAAGCAGCAAAGTTTGTACACAGATTATCTCTTCAGGATATATTGACGGTACCCCAACCCTATTATACACTAGTCTTGATGGTATTAGTACAAAAGTTGTTGTTGCAAGTGCACTTTCAGCTAATAGTCATTATTTAGTGGGAACGGCTTCAATAAGTACGACTGAACCCTACATCACTTACTCTAAGTTAATTAAATGTCCAGAAGAAAATGTAATTGGAAGTTGTGTCGAAGTTTCTACGCCTACCGGAATTTTTAAAAATTATGGATCCTCTAATCTTGTTAATGCCTTAATTATCTGTGACTCCAGTAATAAATGTTCTCTAAGTGACGCTGTAGGTGACACTACTCTTAAAGGATACTATCTTAATAGTGGAATGGATAAAGCCACTAAACCATTAATTCAATGTACAGATACTAGTTGTACCACAGCAATTGCTATTGCTGAGGGTTCATTCGTTTTTGATTACAGTAGTAAAGTTTCTACAGCTGCTGGAACAACGAGTACTTTCACTAATCTTATCTCTTGTACTGATGGAGTATGCTCCAAACTTTCTACTGCGGTTCCAGATGGTTACTACATTGGAATTGATATTGCTGCTAATAGTATTATCCATTGCGAGAACGGGGTTTGCTTTTCAGTAACCCATGGTGGTACAAATGAAGCTCCAACACATTATTATGATGCCATTAATAAAAAAGTGATTACTTGTAATGAAAGTGGATGTGAAGCTGAAGACGCCTCCCTCAAGGGCTACTTCCTAAACTCTGGAAACCCTGACAAACCGGTCATTAAATGTGTTGGGGCTTCCACCGACAACTGTTCGGAAGTTGCCGCCGAATCCACATGTTCCAAGGTAGGAGGGATTAAAAAGGATGCCGAAGGCCATATCTTCCTTTGTGTCTCAGCCGTGAATACGGACCCCAATCATATGGAGATAGTCATTGACAGTGGCCGTGATCCCGAAAAAATTTATCGCTCCGTTCAGGGAGGTACTTTCCCTGGTAGCAGTGGTCAATCCTTCACGGTTCGTAGCGATAAGGATGGAAAAATTATTTTAATGGAGGAAGGGGCTGGACTTCCTGCTTGTGTGGCTGGTGCATGTGTAAGTACAAAACATTGTATTGATGGTAATATAATTAAAACAGGTGATGGGGCTTGTGCTGCTATAACAGGTACTGGAACAGATATTAAATATTTTAAAGAAGATACAACAGCTGCAACTGCTGGAACAGATGATGTCAACGTGGCCTATAAGTGTACATATGGCGGAGCTTCGGATGCAGCAACAAACTGCGTTCTTATTAAAGGTTATGCTACTATTAATGCTAATAGTAAAACCATTTACTGTAGTGGATGGAAGAATGATCCATGTACTACAGCTGTAACTGAAGATGGATTAGGTGGAGAACGTGAAAAAGTTAAACTAATTAATGGTGGTAAAATTTGTATTGATTCTGATGGTGAAGATCTTGGGGATACAAAGGTTATTTTCTATCAGTCAGGGGTCAATGAGTATTACGGTATCTCTGGAACTACTCCATATTTCTATGCCCTGTCAGTAACAGCTGATTCTGCTCTTTTAACTTCTGAATCCAATGTTTTAAGTAAGCCATTTTTTTTATTTTTATCTCTATATTTTCTTCTTTTTAAAAAAGAAAAATATTAAATACAAATTTTAAATTCATTTTTTATTAAATAAATAAAAAAAAAAAAAAAAAAAAAAGACTTTTTCAAAAGTTTTTATTGATTAATAATTAATAATTAGTCAAATATATTAGTTTTTACTCATTTAAATATTGTTGTAATCAAATATGTTAGTTTTTATATATTTAAAGATTGTTGCATTGATTGTTATATTATCTAAAATTTCTGTTTTTACATATATTAATAAATCAGTAAAATTTACATTTAATTAATTATAAAAATTTACTTTTTTTTTTTTTTTATATATATATATATATTTTTTTTTAGATAGTAATAAAGTTGGCTATCAGATTAATCCGGCCGCTTTTGGTTCCAATAAAAATGCTTTGATATTATGTTCTGCCGTCAATGATATCTCAAAGTGTCAACCCAAGGATTCTAATGTCGGTTATTATCATGCCGGTAATACAAGCAATACTAAGGTAGTAGGAACAAATCAACTTATTAAATGTGATGACACCTCCTGTAACTATGCTAACGGGGCTGATGGAGGATACTATATCGATGCCCTTGAGAAGGATAAGATTATTAAATGTGCTACTGATGCGACGGCAGGAGGCATTATCTGTAATTCGATCGATCATAAAGGTACGGCGAATGCCCCAACACACTTTATAGATAACACCACTGATAAGAAGTTATTAACCTGTACCAATGATGGTTGTACCTATGAGGATGTTGGAATTAAAGGATACTTCTTGAACGGTGCTGAAACTGAAGGAAAACATCTAATTAAGTGTGATGGCACAACTCCATGTTCAGAAGAAGCTGATAGTTCTCATAGTGCCTTTGCTGGTGTAGGATCCATTATAGTGAAGAGTGATGAGGTCTATATGTGTGTGGCAGTCGGTTGTAGTGGTCCTGGGGTCGTGAAAATAGAAAGTACCTCGGCAACGAATACGGCCACAGACATATATAAAACCATTAAAATTAGTACAGCTAGTCAATTTTTAGATTTAGCTGCAAACGCTTTTAAAAGCTTTAAATTTGGAAATGATGGCAGTGTCATACTTCTTGAACCATTAGAACTTCAAAGTGCTCAAAGTGCCGATACTTATAATTTTAATAATTATGTTATTCAGAAGAATAATGTTGATCTTATTACTTCAGAAAGTATAACAGAAGCTGGCACTTATATCTTCTTTTTCGGAACAGATAATAAAATGGTGGAAATCCCAACGGAAGGAACACTTCCAAATGTTATGGCCTATCAGTGTACGTTTATTGAGAATGAAAACCGATATGACAGTGGCGCCTATCAAATCAAACTTGATAAGTGTGTTCAGGTGAAAGGTTATGCTACCACTTCGGATAATAAATTGATTCAATGTAGTGGTTGGAAGCATGAAGGATGTACGGTGATCAACAATCCAAAGGCCTGTGACCCTGAGGATGAAGGTAGACTTGGCGTCGGTAAAAAGATTTGCTTAAACGGGGAAAGTATTTCACTTCCATCCACCACCGCCACCACCCCAGTTTATCTTGCTTTCAAAACTCACAACACCAATCCGTACTACGGGTTAAGCGCTGAAAGTATCGTCTATCTTCAAGTTACTTCCAATTCCGTCATTGTTGTTGATCCTGTTATCACAGAAAACTACACAATAGAAAATGATGTAGAGTTCATACTGAAAATTGATGAAGAGTATAAATTATACAAATATAATTCTGGAACTTTAGAACCCGTTGATGATAGTAATGGTGTCAAATCCTTTGAAAAAATTAGTAGTGATGACACCCTCTTTGTTGCTGAAGCCGTCTTGGATAAGGATACTACCATTCTTTTCTATTGTTATGATGGTTCCTGTAGCAAGACGGAAGGATATATTGTAGTTGGTGGCACTGCTTATAGTAATGCTAATAATAAATGGGAGGCCGTTACAGGAGCAGGCGCAGCTGCATGTACTACCAGTGCAACTGAAGTAGGAAATGTTAAATTGGTTAGTAATGCATTTAAGCTATGCGTTCCAAATACAACTACTTCAAAATTAGTAGATATTGGATCGGATGAATACTTCATTATTCCAGGTTCTTCTGGCACTAATCTTAAAATGTATGTTGCGGGTGCAACAAATACCATTGTTGCTATTCCAAATCCTGAAAGTGGCTATTACTATATTAAAGATAATAAGATTTACGGTACTGATGGTACGGGAAAACTTGTTAAATGCGTCAGTAAAACTTGTTCCATTGAGGAAAGTCCAACCAACGGATTCTATTATAATAACAGAAAAATATCCGATAATAACAAGTTAATTCAAGTTACGGCTCCAACTACCCATACCATAACAGCTGCTACAGGGTATTATCTTGATGCCAATAAAAATTTAATCTATTGTAATGGCACAAAATGTAGTCATAGTGATGCTATCGGTTATTTTGTAAATAAAGGAGAAGAAAACAACTATATTAAATGTAGAAAGGATGGCTGTGTGGACTACAGCTTGGTCAACGGTGAATGTAACAGTGAGGCTCAGGTCGGGCAATTACTGAATGTGTCAGGCGTAAAGAAACTCTGCTTGAAGAATGGCATCAGTGTAACCTTCTCTACTGCTAAAAAGCTTGTCTATCAACAAAATGGAAGTGTCTTCAGTGACTATATTAAGAAGAACACCTACTTTGGTTTATTGGATATCACGGAATCCTCCATGACCCTCTTGTTCGATAATGTAAACGATAATTGGTGTGTCACCAATGATGAGTTGACAGCAAGCGTGTTAAGCGGTAGTTGTGCCACAGGATCTACACTCTTCAATTGTAATGAGGATGGAGTCTGTATTGATACGACAGCTGATCCTCTCGAGGAGCTTCCAGCTTCCATTCGTAATGTGAAGGAGGTCAAGAGCGAAGAGGAGGTGGAAAATACCAGTGCAGCCGATCTTAAGATTGAATGTGAAGTTCTTAACGGAAACAACTGTGCCCCCAAAACGTATTATCTTGCCGATTCCTCATCCTATGCTTTGGTTGATGATTTTGGCTTACTTTATTACTGTGAAAGTGAGGGAACACCATGCTTAGCAATTCGTGAAGTTGGTCACTATATTATTAGTGAAACTGTCGGCTATTCCTGTAAATATCAAGGAGACGAGGTCATTTGTGAAAAAACAATCATTGGTTCAGCTTGTGCCAGTCAACAAGATATTGGAAAGGTCTTCCTTGCCAATGGAAAACTTTCTCTTTGTCTCAACTACGACGCCAATGAAACTAAGGAATATTCTGTGGAATTAAATACCAACAACTCAGGTAAATACGTTATTGCCAAGGGTTCCAATGATATATTTGGAATGGAAAGCAATAATTATGCTATCATCAATATTACAGATAAAATCATTACTTTGAATACCAAATGTAAGTAAACAGAAATTGATTATATATACATAGAATTATGTTTTTTTTTTTTTTTTTTTTTTTTATTTGTTTATCTATCATTGAAAATTATGTTAATTTATAATTATAGAATATTAAAACAATTATTAATTATTATTCTACTCTATTCTTTTATTTTTTTTTCTCTCTCTCTATCATATAAAGATGAAAACAAGTTAAAATATGTCTATGCAAATATCAAGGATAACTATAAGATACTTGAAAAAGGAGACACATGTCCAAAGACGACTGGAGCCACCCCAACCTGGGACAGCTCAAAAATCATAGAAATGAAATGTACCAATGGTATTTGCTGTAAATGTGATATAGATGGGGAGTGTCCATCATAAATAATTTAGTAAAAAAAAACAATTTTATTAAAGAAAAATGAAATTTATTTTTTAAAATAATAAAAATTATAATAATAATAATAAACGATAATAATAATAATAATAATAATAATAATATTAACCATCTTAATAATAATAATAACAATTTTAATAATAAAAATATATTTAACAATTATTTTGATTTTTTATTTAAAGAAGAAATAGATAATTTTCTTTTCTTTTTTTTTTTGGTCATAACTATAAAAATAATTTTAAAACTTATTTATAAATAATTTTATTTAAAATAATTTATCTTTTTAAAAAAAAAAAAAAAAGTATACAATTAATAATTTATTTAAATCCATTATTATTACTTTTGATATTATTTTTATTTATAAATAGGCCTTTAAAGTATCATATATAAAAATTATTATAAATATTAAAAGAATTAATTTTTTTCATTAGTGATAAATATTATGTAAATAAAATGAAAAATTATTAATAAAATATATAATAAATATGAATATTAAGTTAAATAAATAATTACTTAAAAATAATCTTATAAATATGAACTATATAATAATAATAATAATAATAATAATAAAAAATAAAAATAATAATAAATAATAATAAATAATAATAAATAATAATAATATTAATATAAGAAATTAATATTATCATATTATTATGATAATTAATTAATATTATTATTAATAATAATAATATTAATTATTATTTATTATTATTATTGTTAGTATTAATTATAAATAACAATCTTTTAATATTATTATTATTTATTATTATTATTGTTTGTATTAATTATAAGTAGAAATCTTTTATTAATATTATTATTATTGTTATTTATTATTATTATTATTAAGTATAACAAACAATCTTTTATTAATATTATTTATTATAATTATTATTTATTAATTATAAATAATCTTTTATTAATATTATTTATTATTATAATTATTATAAATTATTATTATTATAATTCATTATTTATTAATTGTAAAATTTATTATTACATATTATTAGAATATATAAATAATGTATTACATTATACATAATGATAATTATTAAAAAGATTTTTTATAATTTATTATTATTTAATATTATTATTTATTATTATTATTTATAATTAATTATTTATTATTAATTATTATTATTATTATTTATTATTTATTATTATTTATTATTTATTATTTATTATTTAATTATTTATTATTTATTATTTATTATTTATTATTTATTATTATTTATTATTTATTATTTATTATTTATTATTTATTATTTATTATTTATTATTATTATTATTATTATTATATTATTATTTATTATTTATTATTTATTATTTATTATTTATTATTATTTATTATTTATTATTTATTATTTATTATTATTATTATTATTATTTATTATTTATTATTTATTATTTATTATTTATTATTATTTATTATTTATAATATATTATTTATTATTTATTATTTATTATTATTTATTATTTATTATTTATTATTTATTATTTATTATTTATTATTTATTATTTATTATTTATTATTATTTATTATTTATTATTTATTATTTATTATTTATTATTTATTATTTATTATTTATTATATATTATTTATTATATATTATTTATTATTATTATTTATTATTATTATTTATTTATTATTATTATTTATCTATTATTATTATTATTTATTATTATTATTTATTATTTATCATTTATCTTTTATTATTATTATTCAATAATTTATTATTATTATTTATTATTTAATATTTATTATTATTTATTATTATTTATTATTTATTATTTATTATTTAATTATTTATTATTTATTATTTATTATTTATTATTTATTATTATTTATTATTTATTATTTATTATTTATTATTTATTATTTATTATTTATTATATATTATTTATTATATATTATTTATTATTATTATTTATTATTATTATTTATTTATTATTATTATTTATTATTTATCATTTATCTTTTATTATTATTATTCAATAATTTATTATTATTATTTATTATTTAATATATAATATTTATTATTTATTATTCCATTATCTATTATTATTATTTATTATTTATTATTTATTATTTATTATTTATTATTTATTATTATTTATTATTTATTATTTATTATTTATTATTTATTATTTATTATTTATTATATATTATTTATTATATATTATTTATTATTATTATTTATTATTATTATTTATTTATTATTATTATTATTTATCTATTATTATTATTATTTATTATTATTATTTATTATTTATCATTTATCTTTTATTATTATTATTCAATAATTTATTATTATTATTTATTATTTAATATTTATTATTATTTATTATTATTTATTATTTATTATTTATTATTTAATTATTTATTATTTATTATTTATTATTTATTATTTAATTATTTATTATTTATTATTTATTATTTATTATTTATTATTATTTATTATTTATTATTTATTATTTATTATTTATTATTTATTATTTATTATATATTATTTATTATATATTATTTATTATTATTATTTATTATTATTATTTATTTATTATTATTATTATTTATCTATTATTATTATTATTTATTATTATTATTTATTATTATTATTTATTATTTATTATTTATTATTTATTATTTATTATTTATTATTTATTATTTATTATTATTTATTATTATTTATTATTTATTATTTATTATTTAATTATTTATTATTTATTATTTATTATTTATTATTTATTATTATTTATTATTTATTATTTATTATTTATTATTTATTATTTATTATTTATTATATATTATTTATTATATATTATTTATTATTATTATTTATTATTATTATTTATTTATTATTATTATTATTTATCTATTATTATTATTATTTATTATTATTATTTATTATTTATCATTTATCTTTTATTATTATTATTCAATAATTTATTATTATTATTTATTATTTAATATATAATATTTATTATTTATTATTCCATTATCTATTATTATTATTTATTATTTATTATTTATTATTTATTATTTATTATTTATTATTATTTATTATTTATTATTTACTATTATTTTTTATTATTTATTATTATTATTTATATTTATTATTTATTATTTATTATTTATCTATTATTATTATTTATTATTATTTATTATTTATCTATTATTATTATTATTATTATTTATTATTATTTATTAATATTATTATTTATTATTATTATTATTTATTATTATTTATTAATATTATTATTTATTATTATTATTATTTATTATTATTTATTATTATTATTATTTATTATTATTTATTATTATTATTATTTATTATTATTTATTATTATTGCTTATTATTATTTATTATTATTATTTATATTTATTATTTGTTATTTATTATTATTTATTATTATTATTATTATTATTTATTATTATTGCTTATTATTATTTATTATTATTATTTATATTTATTATTTGTTATTTATTATTTTTTATTTTTTATTTATTATTTATTATTTATTATTAATATTTATTATTTATTATTTAATTAATACTATTATTATTATTATTTATTATTTATTATTTATTATTTATTTACTTATATTTATTAATATATTTATTTAAATTTATATTATTTATTTACTTGTTATTTATTTATTATTAATTTATTTATTTTTATTATTTATTTACTTATATTTATTAATATATTTATTTAAATTTATATTATTTATTTACATATTATTTACTTATTATTAATTTATTTATTTTTATTATTTATTTACTTATATTTATTAATATATTTATTTAAATATATATTATTTATTTACTTGTTATTTATTTATTATTTATTATTTATTATTTATTATTTATTATTATTATTTGTTATTTGTTATTATTATTATTATTTATTATTTATTATTTATTATTTATTATTTATTTATTTATTTTTATTATATTCACTTATATTTATTAATATATTTATTTAAATATATATTATATATTTACTCATTATTTATTTATTATTTATTTATTTATTTTTATATTATTTATTTACATATTATAAATTAATTTACTTATATATTATATATTATTGTTTATTCATTTATTCATTTATATTTATTAATATATTTATTTATTTTTATATTATTTATTTATTTATTCATTTATTAATTTATTAATATAATATATAAGTATAAACAAATTTTAAGATTAATTATTTGCTAAGAAATTATTACAATATTTATTCAATTATACATTCGTAAATCATTATTGCTATAAAAAAATAGTATTTATTATAAAAAAAAAAAATGAAGTTTAATTATAATAGTTTATTATTTTTGGTATTTATTTTATTCAATTGCTGTACAATTCAAAATATTAACTATCTCTTTTTTTCAAAAAATGTTAATATAGAATTTATAAATATTGATTAATTATTGATTATAAAATAATAATTATCTTTCATTTTCTAAAAATTCTTTATTAACCTTTTTAAGTCAATAGTTTCTTACTAACTATAATCAATGTTTTTATTCCTTTATATACAATACAATTTTTTAATAGAAAAAAATATACAAATTTTAAATTTAATAATATTAATAAAAATAAGAATAATAAGAATAATAATAAGAATAAGAAGATGAATAAGAATAAGAATAAGAATAGGAATAGGAATAAGAATAGGAATAGGAATAAGAATGAGAAGAATAAGAATAGGAATAAGAATAAGAATGAGAAGAATAAAAATAGGAATATGAATAGGAATAAGAATAAGAATGAGAAGAATAAAAATAGGAATATGAATAGAAATAAGAATAAGAATGAGAAGAATAAGAATAGGAATAAGAATAAGAATTAGAAGAATAAGAATAAGAATAAGAATGAGAAAAATAAGAATAAGAATAGAGATAAGAATAAGAATAGGAATAATAATAATTAGAATAATAATAAGAATAAGAATAAGAATAAAAATAAGAATGAGAATGAGAAGAATAATAATAAGAATAAGAATAAGAATAAGAATAGGAATATTAATAATAAGAATAAGAATAAGAATAAGAATAGGAATATTAATAATAATAATAATAATAATAATAATAATAATAATAAGAATAATAATAAGAATAAGAATAAGAATAGGAATATTAATAATAATAATAATAATAATAATAATAATAAGAATAAGAATAAGAATATTAATATTAATAATAATAATAATAATAATAATAATAATAATAAGTAAAAAGGTCATTAATTATTCCTTTTTTTTTATTATTTATTGGTATTAAAATTAATTACAATTATCATGATTTTGATTACAATTATTATTTACTATTTATTATATATTATTTATTAATTAATTATTATTATTATTATTATTAGCATTATTATTTATTATAATTATTTTTTACTATTTAATTATTATTATTATTATTATTATTAATACTATTTACTAGTTAATTATCATTTGTATTATTATTATTATTTACTATCTAATTATTATTATTATTATTATTATTAATACTATTTACTAGTTAATTATCATTTGTATTATTATTATTATTTACTATCTAATTATTATTATTATTATTATTATTTATTATTATTATTTTTTTACTATCTAATTATTATTATTATTATTATTATTTACTATCTAATTATTATTATTATTATTATTATTTACTATCTAATTATTATTATTATTATTATTATTTACTATCTAATTATTATTATTATTATTATTATTAATACTATTTACTAGTTAATTATCATTTGTATTATTATTATTATTAGTATTATTATTATTAGTATTATTATTATTATTAGTATTATTAGTATTATTTATTATTATTATTTATTATTATTATTTTTTTTTTACTATCTAATTATTATAATTATTATTTACTATTTATTATATATTAATTTTTATTATTAATATTAAAATTTATTATTATTATTATTATTTACTATTTATTATATATTAGCTATTATTATTATAATTAAAATTTATTATTATTATTATTATTATTATTATTTTTATTATTTATTATCTAATTACTATTATTATTATTATTATTATTATTATTATTATTATTATTTACTATTTATTATATATTAGTTATTAGTTATTAGTTATTAATAATTAAATAAACCAATATTTATTAATTATTATTACTTGTTATTAATACTCTAATAATAATAATTAGGAATAATTATTTTTAACCCCTAATCATACCAAAATTATTAAATGTAAAAAATTATTGTTTTAGACGCTTTCCATTTACTGTTTTGTCAATTAGAAAACTTTAAAAATTTGGTCAATATAAATTTCGTTTGAATGAATTGAGATTTCATTCCAAAGTACTTTTTTTTTTTTTGAATTGTAATATAGTTTATTTTGTAGATATTTACTTGTAGATTTCAATTTTAATATTTTTTACCCTATCAATTATATCAAAATTTACAAGAAAGTGATCTTTGAAGTTTTCCATTTTCTAAAACTTTATTAGGCCTGAAAATGTTTGGTAGAAAAATATTTAGGTAGGCATGAAAGTTTGGAAAAATTTTATAATTATGAGTTTTTGTGGAGGTTTTGAATAATATTTTTTTATTTTTTTTTTTTTTTTCAATTTTTATTTAATAATAGGTAGTTTTGATTTTCTTTTTTTCAATTTTTATTTAATAATAAGGAGTTTTGAAGTGTTTTTTTTAACAAATAAAAAATAAATTTAGAAATATATTACAATGTTTATATACAAACTTTACATATTATTTAAAATGGAAAATACAATAAAATAAAAAAATAGGAATATATAATTAAAAAATTTTTATTAAATGACACTGTTATAGATCTATCAAATGAAAATTTAAATATATAATATTTTATTATTACTTGAAATAAATAAAAATCAGATTCTCATTTTATTAATAATAAAATAACATAAAATAAAAAAATAAACCTAATAATACTTTTTTCTTTTATAACATTTTATCAAATAAGAAATAATTGTTTACTACCAATCTTTACAATTTTATTTCTGCTTTATGACTATGGAGTTCAAGCACAAGCTACAGCTCCTAATGGTATTTATATTGAAATTGAAATATCTATTTTATCTTAATCATCCTTTTTTAAAATATAGATAAGAATAATAAAATATTAATAAAAAATCTTTCTCTTTACACTTATTTTAGTTCTTCCAACTTGTGCCAATGCTGTCAATGCTAAAACACCTGCAAGTATAAAAGCAAAGTGTTTAGCAACTAGTGGTGCTCTGGCTACCGCAGGCTACGTCTGTATAAATTCTTCGAAAACTGAACTCTATAACACAGTGACTGCTCCCTCCGACTCTTGTACGAAGATATCGTTGACCGACAATGCCTATTACGTCTTTGTCTGTACGGATGTTGCTCAATGTACATTAGAGACATCTCCTGCTTCATTTACGGGAAACCTATTAATCTATCAATATAAAAGCGGTCAATTAATCCAACTCAAGAATAATAAGTATTATTTACAAGGTACAAAAATGCTTAGTTGTTTAAAAGGAACTTCATTCAATAGTGACCCCACAGATTTTTCTGATAATGGTAAGTGTACTGTCGCAGCGGATGGTATCTATATCAATCCAGATACTGACTCCACACAAGCCCTTTCCGCTAAACCTCTTGTTAAAGTAACTGCTGGTGATGGAACCGCTAGTACTGGATTAACCATTGCCCCAGGAAACTATTATGTTGATCAGAGTAGTGAAAATGGAGGTAGCTATAGTAAATTAATCTATTGTTCCAGTGCTACTTCCTGTCAATCCATAGCTCCATCAGATGGTATTTACATTAATGCTGATGACTCAGAACAAATTTCATGTACGGGTGGTACTTGCACATCCGGTAATGCTGGCAGTACTGCTATCTATTTAAATCCAGCCGTCTCTGGTGACCTCACTAAAGCCTTAATCAGTTGTACCCAAAGTAGTACTTGTTCTGCAATAAATGGTGTGGATAAGAAATACTACATGGAAGGTGCCGACGACAGTGGTGTTTTAATCAAATGTACCACTGCTGAAGGATGTCGGAAAATCATTGCTTCAACAACGGCGGTTTATCTCGATGAAGGTTCTGAAAGTAGCGGTTACACCAAAGTCATTCAATGTCCTTCCGGTTATGGAGATTGCAAATTAGTGGCCTATTCTGCAGATAATGATGTTTATATTGATGGTGATGACAATCATAATCTAATTATTTCTGGAAGTTCCAAATATACTACGGCGAAGAAGACTTCCGGTTTCTACATCGATAAACTGAACTCCAAAAATGTCATTAGCTGTACCAGTGATGGTTGTACCTCCTCTCCAGGAAGTACTCTTAAAGGACATCATTATATTGATGGAACCGATGCTAACGGAAAGAAATTAATTACCTACGATTCTTCTGGGGGTACTTCAGCTAATACTTTAATTGCAAGTGTTGAAGAAGGAAATATCTACTTTATCGATGGTTCTAATCCAAAAAAAATCATTAATTGTACAGGAGCTGCAGGAGGTGCTGCCTGTGCTCTAGAAACCCCAAACTTGACGAACGTATTTAAATTTTATGAAAGTGACGATGATCACATCATTAACTGTTCCTCTGATGGATGTATCTATGCCAAAGGTGATCTTTTTTTTTTTTTTTTTTTTTTTTTTTTTTTTTTTTTTAAATAAATACATATAGATTAAATATATTTAATTCATTAATTTTGTTCTATATGGCTATTTTTTTTTATTTTTATATTCCTTAAAAAAGTTTTTATATATTTTTTTTTCTCTTTTGTTTTAAAATTTTATTATTTATATTTGTTTTGATTTGATTTCTTTTGCCTGTTTTATTTATTTTAGAGTTCATTATATTATTTAATGAATTTATTCTTTTTTTCAATTTTAAAACTTATTTTTTATTGTTTAATTGAATGAATTTAAAATAGGAATTTTAATATTTTTTTTTTTTTTTTTTTTTTTTTTTTTGGTTTTGGTTTTTTAAAGTTTTATTTTTTAGCTTAATTTTTTTTTGAAATTAATATTTTTATTAATGTTAAAAAATTTATATTTTAAATTTTTTTTTTAATATCTTTTTTATTTTTTTCATAAAAAAAAGGATTACCTCTATGTAAGAGTGATGAAATTTCCTCCAATGAAGCACTTTGTAAAGATCCTTCTGATGGAAATGTAGCTAATGGAAATCACTGCATTCATGAAGATGGTAAAATTTATAAGTCATTGACAGTAGCAAGAAAAAGAGATACTAATAGTTGTGCTCCAATAGCTCTCAGTGTAACACACATATTTACTTCAGCTGGAGCAGCAACCAATTTTGAATCAGCTACTGGGACTGATATAATTTATACTTGTGATGATAACAAATGTCTTCAAGTAGTTTCCTCCAGTTATAAAGATGATACTACTAACAACCTCTATTCATGTAATGATGATGGTGTCTGTTCAAAAGAAACTTTGGCAGATGGCAATGTCTATTTAAGTGGGGTTGCCACGATTTCCACGACACAGCCCTATCTAACCTATGGCCTTACTCAGTGTTCAAAATCTGTGGGCGATTTTGCTCCTTCAGATTGTAAAAAGGTTTCTAGTCCATCTGGACACTATATAAATACTCTTGGTACCAAATCTACTGGAAATCCGTCCTGTATAATTAAGTGTACTAGTGGCAAATGCTTAGCTATGGATGCTGGCGATAATAGTTTTTATGTTTCTGCTTCTGAAAAGTTAATTAAATGTGGTAGTGGTACAGGGTGTGCTTTTGTCGAAAATGTTACAGATGACAGTGGAACAGATTACACCAAAGGCTACTTATTGGACTATTCTGGTTTGGTGGAAACGGGTACCTCCACCAAACTGATATTGTGTACCTCCACCAAATGTATCAATCCTACCATTACTGATGGACACTATATTGATATGGCTGATAATAACATTATTCACTGTGTGGATGGATTGTGTAAGACGGAAGCTCATGGGGCAGGTGCTAATTCCCCAAAATACTATCTTGATGCCGCCACCAAGAAAGTCATTCAATGTACTAATAGTGCCAAATGTACTTTAATTGACAAACCCTTGAAGGGCTACTACTTGAACTCTGGAAATCCGGAGAAGCCCGTCATCCAGTGTACCGGTGCCTACACCGATCCATGCTCCGAAGCTTCTGCTCTCACTACAAATAAATGTGAAAAAGTTGGTAATATTATTAGTGACTCGGGTATCTTTATTTGTTTCAGTGATGATAATACTCTTCCAAAAGCGAATGCAGCCGTTCAAATTCAATCCACTGGTAATGCATCACACATTGCTTATAAAACATTATTCCTTGAGGATAAAGCAGACTTCCCTGGGGCCTCTCAAAAAACGGTGGATGTCAAGATTAATAATGATGGAAGCGCCTATATTCTTGAAGAAGCAAGTCTTCCTACTTGCGGAGAAACTTGTAATGAAAAGTATTGTATTAAGGAAAGTGGTGGAAAGGTATTGATCTATACTAATGGTGGTAGTGGTTCCACTTGTACTGTTATCACAGGAACAGCATCTTCAACTGCTATAGTGTACTCTACATTAGATGGTACAAGCAAAAATCCAGAATCGGAGACTCCAGATCTAGCCTATTCTTGTACCTATGACTCAGACGGAAAAGCTACAAAATGTGAACTTGTAAAAGGTTATACTCAAAAAGCAACAAAATCAGTTCAGTGTAGTGGATGGAAGAATGATCCATGTACAGTGGTAGATACTAATTCTTTAACTACAAATTGTGATGATGTAGATGATGGAAACTTAGGGAAGTTTTCCAACAATCTTGGTGTCTGTTTTTCAACTGATGCAACATACGGAGGTATTAATCTTCCAGCAGATTCAACAACCTATACTCTCTTCTACACTACTGAAATCAATCCTTATTATGGATGGAGTAAAAATACATTCCTACCTCTCGCATTGACTTCTAAAACAGTCCTAGTAACTAAAGCTACAGGTAATAATATTTAAAAAAAAAAAAAAAAAAAAATACAATTTTTTATCGTTTTTTTTTTATATCATATATATATTTTTTATTTTCAATTAATTGATTAATAGTTTAATGGAATATTTTTAAAGTTAGAATATATTTATAAAGTAATTTGAACTATGTTTACAAGACGAATTTAGTATAAATCTAATAAATTTCAAAAGAATAAAAAATATTTATTTTTTAATTAAAAAAAAAAGGAAATATATTTTTGAATTATAAAAAAAAAAAAAAAAAAAAAAAAGAATTAATATATTAATTAATAAGATAAAAAAAAAATTTTTTTTTGAATATTATAATATTAAAAAAAAAAAAAAAAAATTTTATCAGTGGCACAAACCAAAATGTGGCACAAAATAAAAAAAATATTAAATTTATTACTTTATAAAATAGTTGATGTTACACAAAATTTAACGGAATATTCATTTGATATTTTTTAAAATTTAAGAAGAATTAAAATTTAATTAAAAAAAAAAAATATATATATAAATATATAAATATATAAATATAAAAAAATATATATATATAATATATATATATAAATATAAAAAAAATATATATATATAAAATATTTATAAAATATATATATAAATATAAAAAATATATATATATATATAAATAAAAAATATTTATATATAAAATAAATATTTATATATAAAATAAATATTTATATATGAAAAAAAATATATATATATATATATATATATAAAATATTTATATATAAAAATATATATATATATATATATATATATATAATATTTATATATAAAAAAATATATATATATATATATTTTTTTTTTTTAATATAATAAAAAGTTAAATGATATATATGATAATAATCTTACTAGATAGAATATTATAAAAAAAAAAAAAGATTAGTTACATATATATATTTTCAATGTATTTTTATTAATGAAATATTAAAATTGTGATCCTTAAAATATAGATAACTAATTTATTTTTATTCAAAATTTATTTAAAACTATTTTTATTTTAATTCTTAATAAATAAAAAAAAAAAATAAAATAAAATAACAGACGCCATTACCACTGGTTATCAAATCAATCGTGGAGCCCTCCCGAACATGGAAAATGCTTTAATTAATTGCCGTACGGCTGGAACACTATCATCATGTTCTTCTGTGGATGGTAGAATTGGAAGATATTATCTTAATAGTGGAGAAGATAAATCAACCAAGAAGCTTATAGAATGTTCTTCTAATGGATGTGTACCTATTACGAATAAGGAAGGTTACTTCCTTGATGGCGAAGGCGATAATTCCAAAATTATACAATGTAAAACAGAGGCCAGTTTTACCTGTAGCCGTATTAATCATAATGGAACCAATAATTCTCCAAAATACTATGTTAATAATAGTAATGATAAAAAGCTTATTGCCTGTACCGACGATGGATGTAAGATTTCAGATGTTGTTGTCAAGGGGTACTTCTTGAATGGATCTGGTAGCTCCGGAAAGACCCTCATTGAGTGCAATGGTACTGACTGTAGTGAAAAAGACGATACTTCTTTCGCTTCCTTAAATGCTGTAGGAAACTTGATGGTGAGTACTGATGGTGTCCGTATCTGCGTAGCTACAGGATGCAGTGGTGAAGGTGTAGTAAAGGTTGGCTACTCCAGTTCAGATACCTATAAAACTATTCATGTCGAAGCCAATGATGATTTTATTACTGGGACATTAACAGCAAGTAATCCTTATACAATAAAAATTGGAAAGGACGGTAGCGTTATTCTTCTTGAAGAAATGGGTGCTTTTGGTACATGTGGTACATCTGGTGAATATTGCTTTGATAGTAATGATAACAAAATTAAATACGGTTCAAATAGTGATGTTATCACATCAGAGGAAGCAGGAACCAAAATCTATTATTTCAATCCCGAAACTGCTCAAATAGTTGATAATATTCCATCCACAGGAACCATTCCTGATGTCATCGCCTATAAGTGTACATTTATTTTGACAGATGATGAGGACGCCAACGACAACAAGGTGGTTGCTCTTGACACCTGTCACTGGATTCGTGGATTTGTCATTGATGGTACACATACCATCCAATGTAGTGGTTGGAAACATGAAGGATGTACGATCTCCTCTTCTCTGAAGTCCTGTGAAGATGGAGATGAAGGAAGACTTGGTAGTGGAAAAAAGATTTGCTTCGGAAAAGCCATGATCGATATTCCAAAGGCTGGTGCAGAGGATACTGGAGTGGTCTTCCTTTCTAACGAAATTAATATAAACTATGGTAAGGCTGCTTCTAGCATTGTTTCTCTTTCCATCACTTCCAATTCTGCTTTAGTTGCCGATAGTCCTAGTGGTAAGTGAAATTAAAAAAAATAACAAACTAATATTATTAAAAAAATATTATATTTTCAATGTTTTATTTTTTTTTATTTTTATTTTAAATAACTATTTAACATTAAAAATTATTATATATAAAGTCCAATTAAATATTAATTTTTAAATAATTTATTTGTAAATTAAATATTCTTATCTACTTATAATAGATACTAAATATGTTATTAAGGTTGGAGATGAATTCAAACTTTATAATTATGATGCCGATGGATCGCCAGAAAAATATACATTGGATGAGACAACTACGATTATATCCACTTTGGAAATCATAAGAGGATATACCTACGAAAGTAATGATTTTGTAGCTGATGCCAGTGTACTCTTTAACTGTTATCAAGGCAGCTGTGTTCGTAGTAAGGGTTTCGTAAAGAATGCTGCCGATTCAAAACTTTACTCTTCCGATGTCATAAATATTTCAAATGACCCTGACTGGAAAGAAGTTAGTAGTGAGGATCAAGCCTGTACCACAAATGAACATATCGGTCATGTTACCGGTACTGTTACCCTCTGTGTTCCTGATCGTACCACTAATGCTAATCCTCCAGTAAAAACTGTTACGGTTAGCAGTAGTGTGTATTTCCTGGGTTCTGAAACAACTTACAAGTTATATAATTCTATTGATGATACCATCAGTATTGTTGACCCTTCTGATGGATACTACCTTGTCAATGCCAGCGATAAATTGGAAACAAGTACGGGTGAAGGTTCCTTATACCTCTGTTCAAAGAAGGCTTGTCAGAAAAAGGAAACTCCTGACATCGGATACTATATCAATGCTGGAAGTCAAAAAATGATTGCTTGTGCCGAAGAAACCGTTAATGAAGAAAAAGTAACTAAATGTAAATTGAAGAGTGACGAAGGATACTACGTTAATACTAATAAGGAATTGATACATTGTGCTAACGACAATAAATGTAAATTAAGCGATGAAGTGGGTTACTTTGTCAATGGTAACACTGCTGATACAGAAAACCCCATTATTCAGTGTGGTAGTAAGGGATGTGAAGCTATTGCGGTTCCGGCTGCAGGAAGTATTTCATGTAATAGTGATGCTCAAATTGGTAAATTGAATAGTGACAAGAAAGTTTGCCTTAATAACAGTAGTTTAGTTACTGATGCAATTACTGATGCTTCAGTATCCTTTATTATTAACTACAGCACCGGTAGTGTCTTTAAGAATTACATAAATAAGAATACTTATTTTGGTTTAGTTACTGTTGTTCAAAATAAAAAGATTACTCTTAACTTTGATAATGCTAAATCTGTTTATTGTGTGACTAAAAATAATATGAAAATAGTTACTGATGCTGATTGTACTGAAGCAGCACTTGCTTCAACCCATGAAAAGTACGTTTGTAATGTTGATGGGGTCTGCCTTCCTCAAACAGAAACCACTGAAACGCTTCCGGAATCTATCCGTGGACAAAAAAATACAGATGACTCCGAAGAAGAAGAGGAGAATACCAGTGCTTCCGATCTTAAGATTGAATGTGAAGTTCTTACCGGAAAGAATTGTAATCTCAACACCTACTATCTTGTCAATAAGTCAAGAAACTATGCTGTAATTGAGGATACTGGAAGTCTCTTCTACTGTACAATCGAGAATACGCCCTGTCAAGAGATCAGAAACATAGGATACTATATCGTTAATGAAAATTACATCTACACCTGTAAGGAATATGACACCGAAGTCGAGTGCAGTCGGGAAGATATTCCTTCGCAGGAATCCATCACCACTTGTTCTGCTGTTGGTAAGCTCTACAAGAATAGTAATAAGTTGTATATGTGTGTCTTCACCAATACCTCTCTAGAACTGAATACCATTAGCAGTAATGGAAATTATGTCATTGAAAAGGATACCGATAATGTCTTTGGTCTCTCAGGTACCGAAACCCATGCCATTGTGAACATTCAAGATAAAAGAATTACTTTAAATGCTGATTGTAAGTAGTTTTTTTCCCGTTATATGAATATAATCATATTAGCCAATATTTATTTTTTTAACATTAGTATTTTAATTAATAATTTAATACGAAAATATTATTAACATCATTAATGGCAATTTTTATATAGTTGATACTTTTTAATTATATTTAAATAATAATACTGATCATACTTTTTTTTTTTATATAAATACAGATAATAACAAATTAGGATATGTCTATTCAAATCTTAAGAAAAATGCACAAGTTCTTGAAAAGGGAAGTTCCAGTTGTCCGACGAAAGGCTCAGGAGCTACTCTTGAATATGATACCGATAATATCAAAGAATATAAATGTACTCTTGGAAAATGTTCTATCACTGCTTAGATTACTTCTATTTCATTCATTTAAACTTACTATTTTAAAATCGAGAAAATAATTTATAATAAAAATTTTTTAAAAATAAGAGAATGAAATTAAAAATTAGTTTCAAAAATTCAATAATGTTTAAACCTAAATATAAAAGAAAATATATAATTTAAGAATAGTTATTAAGCATTTCCATTAACGATAATAATAATAATAATAATAATAATAATAATGAAAAGGATAATAATAATAATAATAATAATAATAATATTTTAAAAAAATATATATTTATAATATTTATTTAATCGTATTTTAATATTGTAAATTGATAAAAAGGAATTTTATTATTATATTTAATATTCAAATAGTAAAAGTTTTTTTATTTTTTTGTAATTTAAAATATTCTTCAATTATATATCTATAGATTTTTAAAAATAATTATTTATATATAATACAATTAATGTAAAAAAAAAAAAAAAAAAAAATTATAAATAATAACATAATTAATTGTTCATAATTAAAATAATTTATTACTAATAAATATCAAATGTAAAAAAAATCAAAATATTTTTATATACATTTTTTAAAAAAGAAAGCAAAAATAAAAAATAGAAATTTAAACAAAACAAAACAAAAAAAAAAAACAAAACAGAAAAAAAAAACAACAAAAAAAATTTTTAATATAAAATAAATTGAAAAAATAATAATAATATTAAATAATAATAATTAATAATAATAATTAATAATAATTAATAATAATAATAATTAAAATAAAAACATATAAATAACAATAATATCTTTTATATATTAATTATTTATTATTATTATTATTATTATTATATTTAATTATTATTATTATTATTATTATTATTATTTTATATTTAATTATTATTATTATTATTATTATTATTATTATTATTATTTATTATTATTTATTATTATCATTTTTATTATTATTATTATTTATTATTTTTATCATTTTAATTATTATTATTTATTATTTATTATAGATTATTTTTAGTATTATTGTTATTATTTATTATTATTATTATTATTATTATTATTTATTATTTATTATTTATTATAAATTATTTTTAGTATTATTGTTATTATTTATTATTATTATTATTTATTATTATTATTATAATATTTAATACCTTTTATATGTTAATTATTAATTGTTATTATTATTATCATCTTTATTATTATTATTATTAATTATTATTATTATTATTATTATTATTTATTATTATAATTACTTATTATTATAAATTATTTTTAGTATTATTAGAAATTATTTTTAGTATTATTAGAAATTATAATTATTTATTATTATTATTATCATCTTTATTATTATTATTAATTATTATTATTATTATTATTATTATTAATTATTATTATTATTATTATTATTATTTATTATTATTATTATTATCATCTTTATTATTATTATCATCTTTATTATTATTATCATTTTAATTATTATTATTATTATTATTTATTATAAATTATTTTTAGTATTATTATTTATTATTATTTATTATTAATTATTATTTATTATTAATTATTATTTATTATTATTATTATTAATATTTATTATTATATTTAATATCTTTTATATATTAATTATTAATTGTTATTATTATTATTATAATTATTAATTATTATTATTATTATTATTATTATTATTATTATCATTATTTAATATTAAAATAATCATCATTACAATTTTAATACAACCTTAATTCAATATTACTCATTGGCTTCTTTGAACAATTTTATTTATTTATTTAGTTATTATTTTTTTTATTTATTTATTAATTAATTAAATTATTTATTTAATTCTATATTTATTTATTTGTTTATTATTTATTATTTATTTATTAATTAATTCATTTATTTATTAATTAATTTATTTGATTAATTATTTATATATTTATTTATTTATTAATTCATCTATTTATTAATTTAATAAATTAATTAATTAATTAATTAATTATTTATTTATTAATATATTAATTTATTTATTTTTAAAATAAATAATTACTATAAAGATTTGAAATAATTATTATTTGTTATATATTATTTATAATTTATTAATTATAATTTATTATTATTATTATTATTATTATTATTTATTATTATTATTTATTATTTATTATTTATTATTTATTATTTAATTATAAATTATTTAATTTTTATTATTTATTATTATTATTATTTATTATTATTTATTATTTATTATTATTAATATTATTTATTATTATTTATTATTTATTATTTATTATTATTTATTATTATTATTATCATTTTATTATTATTATCATTTTTATTATTATTATTTTTATTGTTATTATTATTTATTATTATTATTATTATTATTATTATTATTATTATTATTATTATTATTATTATTATTTTTATTATTATTATTATTATTATCATTTTATTATTATTATTATTTTTATTATTATTATTATTATTTTTATTATTATTATTATTATTATCATTTTATTATTATTATCATTTTTATTATTATTATTATTTTTATTATTATTATTATTTATTATTATTATTATTATTATTTATTATTATTATTATTATCATTTTTATTATTATTATTATTTATTATTATTATCATTTTAATTATTATTATTATTATTTATTATAAATTATTTTTAGTATTATTGTTATTATTTATTATTATTATTATTATTATTTATTATTTATTATTTATTATAAATTATTTTTAGTATTATTGTTATTATTTATTATTATTATTATTTATTATTTATTATTTATTATTTATTATTTATTATTTATTATTATTATTATTATTATTATTATTTATTATTTATTATTTATTAATAATCTTTTTATTATTTATTATTTATTATTTATTATTATTATTATTATTATTATTTATTATTTATTATTTATTAATAATCTTTTTATTATTTATTATTTATTATTTATTATTTATTATTATTCAATTATTTATTATTTATTATTTATTATTATTCAATTATTTATTATTTATTATTTATTATTATTCAATTATTTATTATTTATTATTTAATTATTTATTATTTATTATTATAATTTATTATTATTATTATTTATAGAATTTTAATATAACTTTAATTCAATATTATTCATTGGCTTCTTCTGAACAATTTTATTTATTTATTTATTTATTATTTCATTCATTTATATTTTTTATTAATTTATTTATTAACTTATTTATTTAATTATTTAATTATATATTTATTTATTAATATATTAATTTATTATTATTTTTAATATAAAAAATTAATTATATAAAGAATTGAAATAAATATTATTTATTATTATTACTATTTATTATTATTATTAATCATTATTACTATTATTATTATTTTATATTATTATTATTATTTATAATTAGTATAATTACTATTATTAAATTATTATTATTATTATTTATTATTTATTATTTATTATTTATTATAAGAAGCAATTAAAAACAATAATTATTAATAATGTTCTGTTAAATATTAATAATAATTAATATTAAAATTTTTTTAAACACCTAATCAATTAACAGGAATTGAAAATTATTTCCAAAGCTCTTTATAATTAATACTTTGATAATTAGAATACTTTAAAATTTTGAACAATATAAATTTCGTTGAAATGAATTGAGATTTCGGTTCAAAGTAAAATTTGTTTTTTTAAATTGTAATATAGCTTAGTTAGTGTATATTCCCTTGTAGATTTATTTTTTAATATTTTTTCTTTACAATTTATATCTAAATTTACAGAAAAGTTGACTTTTGAAGTTTACTTTCATACAAACTTTATTGGGCCTAAAAAATGTTTTATAAAAATATATTATGGTAGGGTTCTAAGCAATACATAAACTAATAAAGTATTAATTTTCTGACACATCGTTAGTCAAATACAATATGATTATTTTGATTAAGTAAATAGATGAAATAAATATATAACTTGATAAAATTAAAATCTTAGTATGGATATATATATATTTATGTTTAGATAAATAGTGTTATCATAATAACATTAATAAATAGCATAATAATCATTTGAATATATAATTTAATATTTCTATAAATTAATTTATATATTATTTGGTCATATATATATATATTATTCATGGATTATTATTATATTTTAATAGCAATATCATTGTTATAACTAACAATAATAATATACAAATATTAATTAATAGTATTAGTAATTATTAATAATTTTTAATAATAATAAAATAATAATAATATTAGTATTTATATACTGGAATAAAAAATTAAAAAATAGATAGTAAATTGTTAATATTTATTAAATCCTTTATTATTCAATATCTTTTAATATAGCCTGATAGTTATATTGGCTATAGGTTATATTCGAAATGTTGCTGCTACTGGTAAATACATTATTATATATTTTTTTTATTTTTATTTATAAAAATCTTGAAAAAATAAACAGGAAAATTACAATAATTAATATTGTAACATTTAATAAGAAATTAATTATTAATTTTGAGAAAGGAAAACTAATTTTCAATTAATAATCTCTATCCTTTAATAGATATAAGCTTAGCAGCGTGTACTGATGGCTTTGCAGATGTAGCTAGCTATAGTGCTTGTGCAAGTGCCGCCTCTAATCCTACTACCTATTGTTTAAAAGCTTCAGATAAGAAGATTTATCCAATTGAGGGAGAAGCATGTAAAGCAGCTTTAGATAATGGTGTTCATGTATTTAAGCGTGAATCCGATACGGATGTTGTAAAATTAGATTTAACCAAAAATTTTGATGTTGCAAAAATAGCCAATTTGATCATGTACACATGTTCAGCCAATGGCTGTGCTCAAACAGTTGGTTATGTTAAACTTACTACATATGGAGCAGCAACAGTAGATCAACCAGCTGATTTTTCAACTGGAAATCATGGAAAATATTGTAATCTAGATGCTGGTGTATGTACAACTTATGCAAACAATACTCCAGGTACAAATTTTCATCCTATTACAGAAGGCTATTTTGCTATTGAAAAAGATGGAGGTAAAACTGCTGGAAGTGGTATTACCTGTGATGCTAGTAAGGTTGGTCTCTATACCTCCACTCCAGGGGTTTGCTTAGGAGTTAAGAGTACGGATTTGGTGACGGCTGCTGAATCAGGATTTTCTACAGGTGAATTTATTTTAAGTAGTACCTCTTCAGGATCTATCTTTACCATTCCAACAGGATATCAAGGTATTATTTTAAAAGGCTCAGAAACAATAGTTTATCATGAAAATTCTCCTTCAGGTCGGTTATCCCTATTTTATAATAGCTATTTTTTAATTAAAAAAAAAAATATCTGAAAATAGTATTAAATTTATATTAATCATATTTTATTTTTTTATTGTTATAAAAAAATAAAATTATCGATAAACATTTTATTATTTCCTTTTTTTGTTATTATGAAAAAAAAAATATTATCGATATACATTTTATTATTTCCTTTTTTTTTTATGATAATAAAAATATTAGATAATACATCTAAAGTCTTTGAAACGGAAACCTATAAAATTGATACAGCATTAACTACTGATATTTCAGGAAAAGCAAGTATTCTTTCTTTATACAGTTGCAACAGTGGTCTCTGTAAAAGGACATCAGGTTATGTACAAAGTAGTAGTGTTAACTATTATGTTTCTTCAGAAGGCGTTTCTGAAGCTTACACCTTAAAGAAATCTTGTTATGGCTTTACGGGACAACTAATTACCGCCGATAAATTTTGTATAAGTCAAAATGATTCAGAAGCTGTTGGTATTGCCAGTGGAAGTGCTAATTACATTTTAGGCGTAGGGGAAACCTACAAATTTGTAAGAGGAACCACCAAGACCATTTCATTCGAAGCATTAAAAGGTATGTAAACGAAAATAATTTGTAGAGGAATTATCTACTTTTTAAGATATA
Source organism: Neocallimastix lanati (nom. inval.) (assembly GCA_016946835.1). Classification (NCBI taxonomy): domain Eukaryota; kingdom Fungi; phylum Neocallimastigomycota; class Neocallimastigomycetes; order Neocallimastigales; family Neocallimastigaceae; genus Neocallimastix; species Neocallimastix lanati (nom. inval.). Next base: position 101,921 of record JACVTC010000135.1, read on the forward strand.
TAGATATACAATAAATAATATATATATATATATATAAATTATTATCATTATTAAAAATTTCATTTCTTAAATAAAACAAAACCATCGTTTAATTAAAAAAAATTATTTTAGAAAACAAAAACAAAGAAAAAAAGAAAGAAAGAATTTAGTAATAGTTAATAAAAAAAAATTGAAATTTAATAAATAATTAAATATTAATAATACTAATAAAAATATTTAGATAGTATAGAAAAACAATTAATACTATCTTTATAGAATAAATATAAAAAAAATATAGATTGGAAATAGTAGTTACTTGAAGTATTGAATTATTTTTTTTTCTTTAGTATTATTTTATTTTATCGATCCCATTATTTCATCAAATAATATACAAAGATATAAAAAAAAATTTTTTTTCTTTCCTTTTATAAGAAATTTCTTTTTTACTATTTCTTTTTACTTTTTCTTCTTACTCTTTCTTATTACTTTTTCTTTTATTTCTTTTTCCAATATATGTATGTATATATGAAAAATCAACAAATATTAACTTCTAATTTATTCACTCAAACTTATTAGGTACTATTTCAAATGGGGTAAATATTGTTAATAAGAGTACAGCAACGGTGGTATCCTTTCCAGCCACCGATGATAATTTACTCTCTTCTCTTGGAAATAATATTAGTAATGCTGCAATATACTACTGTAATACCAGTAAGAAGATCTGTAAGCAAACCTATGGTTATATAAAAACGACGGATACCACGGCAAAGTATTATTCCATTGGAGTTGAAAGTAATGCTGTATACAATCCATCTGGTGAATGTGCAGCCATTGGTAATGTAGGAGGAATCATAGTGGATAATGAATTAGGTAAATTATGTATTGACGCAAGTGGCATTAAGCTTGAATTTGCTTCAGGTGGTAAAAAATATCAAGTGAAAGGTACTGGCACAGTTGCAAGTAATCCTTTCCAAAGTGGAACTACTAATATAAATATTGTTGTTGAAGTTAGTGCTAACGCTATTGTCAAGTATGATTATGGTAAGTATTTCTTTAAGAAACTTTTGATAAATATTAAAATTATAACTATAATTATATAGAATTTTTTTTTTTTTTTTGTTTTCTCGTTAAACTATTTTTAAACCATTTTAAATTAAAATGTTGTAATTATTATTAAAACTTGTTTTATCATTAATATGGATTTTTTATTTTTTGGGGTTGTCTTCATTCGATATTCGATGATTTTATTAAAAAAAAATTGGAATATTTATTTATTGAAAATATCAATTTTTATAATTATTCTTTTTTATTTATTTTTTCATAAAATAAAAAACATAATATTCAATCTTTATGAATTTATAATTAAATGTTTTAAAAAATAATTTCATATTTCACTTTATATTATTTTATTTTATTTTATTTTATTTCATTATTTATACTTTTTTAATTTTATTTTTATTTTATATATAATATTTTCTTATTTTTCTTTTTCCTTTTTTCTTTTTTTCTTTTTACTTAAATTAATGATTATTTTTATTATTATAAATATCTTATAATGTTTCATAATAATATAAATTATTATTCTTTTATTTAACATCTTATATTTTTATATTTTTTCTTTTTTTTTTTTTTTTTTTTTGGAAAATAGATCCTCTAAACTTTAATGTCGGTCTCCATTTATTTGAGTTGAAATCCACAATGGAAATAACGGAGTTAAGTATGCCAAATCCTGTTGTCTCTGTCGAAGGTGGACTTTCCCTTTACACTTGTAGTGTCGTGAAATGTGTACAGACCTTTGGTTTCATTAAATCAGGAGCTAACTACTATGCCATTCCAAAAACTGGAGCCAGCAGTAAAAAGAGTGCTGTTGATGGCGCTACATGTGATAGTAGTATCGGTTTACTCTTTACTGATTATAAACTCTGTGTTAGTGAGGATGAGGGGGAAGTGGTCGAATTTACAACTACGGCCACCTCTACTACAAATTATGTTATTACCCCCACTAATACAAATATCTTTTCTGCCTCGAACGTTCCCATTTTAATAAAAGCAAGCCAAAATGCTCTCACCTTAAATAATGTTGATGGTAAATATATTTATTATATGCTTTAATAATATCGAATTTTTAAATATTTATTCCTTTTTTAAAAAATTCAAAAAAAAAAAAAAAACATATTTTGTATTGAGAAAAGATATATATTATATATACCTTTAAATTATCATAGTTATATATTATTTATTCGAAAGTTTCATAATTGTATTCTATTCATTAGTTATAAATTAAAAAAAAAAAAAAACTAAATTAATATTTCATTAGTTATAAATTAAAAAAAAAAAACTAAATTAATAAATATTTATACTTTTACATATCATTAATAATTCTGAAGGTATTGGTGGAAAAAATCATATTATCAAAACTGGTAACGAATATAATGCTTATACTTATACTGATTCTGGTACTACTTTTGCTTCTGCAGGAGGTGAATATGATGGAATAAAAAAATATCAAAGAATTGATTCTGGCTTCTTCAATGAAGTTACGAATTTTGCTGACGTGAGCGATGATACCTCTTTAGTTTTAACCAGATGTACGGATGCCTCCTGTACTCTTACTGATGGGTTAATAAAAGAAACCGATGACTACTTCTCCGTAACTACCTCCTCCAGTGCAAAATTAGCCTCTGGTGATCTAGTTCAATGTAGTGCAGATAACGCTGGAAAACTGACCACAGATCATCAACTTTGTCTTGGCTCTGATCAAGCGGTGGACTTTTTAAGTTCGGGAACCATAAACTATATAATTAAAGTTGGTTCAGAATTAAAGTTAGTGGAAGGCTCTCAAGATCAATTTATTTTCACTAAAATAGCCGGTAAGTTAAATAGAAAATAAAAAAAAAGAAAGTATTATTCATAAATCAAAAAAAAAAAAAAAAAAAAAAAAAAAAAAAAAAAAAAAATAGAATAAATCTGAGGGAATAATTTTTTTTTATATATTAAATTAAAAAAAGAAAAAGAGAAATAATATTATTTAGAATAGAAATGAAGGACTTAATTAAACATTTAATTGAAATTAATATTTTTTTTTTTAAATATAATTAATAAACTAACAGTTCTATAGTTTAAAATAATCGTATTATATTTTAGAAATTAGTATAGTTATTACAAAGTTATAATTTTTTCAAATCATTAATAATAGAAATTACAAAATTATATATATATATATATTTTTTTAAATTATTAATAATAGAAATTACAAAATTATATATATATATATATATATATATATATATATATTTTTAAATTATTAATAATAGAAATTACAACATTATTTATATATATATATTTTTTTAGATTATTAATAATAGAAATTACATCATCATTTTTTATTTTTTTTTCAAATCATTAGTAATAGGAATAAACATTATTAGAATAATAGTTTCTAGTTTACTATTTAGAAATTGTTTTTATTTTTATTTTTTTTTTTTTTTGACTATCAATAAAGAAAAATAGATTTATTTTTATTTCTTTTTTTTTTTTTACACTTTTTTTTTTTGTTATTATTATTATGTGACTTTAAACTAATGAAATTATTTATTAAATCCTAAATTAATATGTGTAGGTACCTTGAAAACCGGTATTAATATTGTAAATCTTACCACAAATAAGATTATTGATTATACTGGTACAGAGGGTGCTGGTTCGAATCTTGATAATATCATTGGTAACTTAGCTCTTTTCGATTGTGAAAGTAATAATGTATGCAATCAAACCTACGGTTTCATTAAATCCAACGATTCAGACCCGACTAGTGTTAAATATTACCAATTAGGAATTGATGGTACTACACCAGCAGTAGTATCAGGAGGAGGATTCAGTACAGCATGTGTAGCTGCTGACACTGGTAAAATAAAAGATGATGGAGTTCTTTGTGTGGTTGGACATGCAACACCAACATCCGCAATAACAGGAACAATGATAGCAAATAAAGAATACTTCATCTCCACTACAACAGCCTCTGCTTTTGCTGGAAGTGACAGCGGAAAATTTGTCATCGTGAAAGCCACCACTTTCTCCTATACTCAGAAGATTATTGGCACTGGCTATCAAATCCTCAGTGTCGATTCGGACATGGTCGTCAACGAAGCCTCCACGAATAATTTCAAAAAAACCGCCGGAGATGTCGGTATCTACCAATGTGATGGAAATGTTTGCCAAGCTGTTCCCGGTTATGCCATCAACAGTGGAAAATACTATAAGGTGACCGTCGCAAGCAATAAAGGAACAGCAGAAGAGGTCTCCATTACCAATGAAGTCAATACGTTGAAAAAGGGCCATTGTAAGGGATTGAATGGTCTCATCGTCAAGGACTATGACAAGAACTTCCTCTGTCTTGATGATGAAATCAGTGTGGAATTGATTCCTGAAAATGAAGGATACCATGTTTTAGGGGCTACATTAGCAGCAGGCGGTCCATTTGCTTCAAGTGCGAAGAAAATGATTCAATTTACTGATAAGTACATCATTGAAGAAGCTAAATATTTAAAAGGTAAATATTTATAATAAATTTGAATTTAAAATTTGAAAACTATATATTATTATAATCATGAATTGAAATTAACTATTATCTTATTTATTATAATTTATTATATATATAATAATGTAAAATATTTTATATAATAATAAAAAATATTTTTTAAATTAACATAATTTAATATATTAATTTTTATTTTTATAATAAAATTATATATATTATAAATTACTATGATTTATTATATATATTACTCAAATTTATCATTATAAATATTAATATATATAATGAAAAATTATTTATATTATATATATGTATATATATTTTATTGATTTAACAATTAAATATATTTATTTATGACTTTTTTTTAAATATTCATAACAAAATATTTATAAAAAAAAAAAAAATATTAATAATTCATATTTTTTTTGAAAGCTGACGCAAAGTATATATTAAAGAAAGGAAACGTCTTCCATTCTTATTCATGTAATAATCCAGCCTCTCAATTTACTTTGGATACGACCACCAATGGTATTGTTGCCTTTATGGAGACGACCGATAAAAATATCTTTACCGCATCCGATTTAAGTCAAACCGATGGGGTCACCCTTTTCAATTGTAAGGCAGGACTCTGTAAGGTGAGCAAGGGTTATATTTTAGTAGATAAGAAGCTCTACGGAAATGCATCAGGCTCATGGACCGAGGTCAGCGCGGAGAGTCAAGTCTGTAAGGATGCCTCGGACGCCGGTAAGGTGAAGCTCAATACCGGTAAAACGGCCCTCGAACTTTGTGTTCCCGGAGCTACGGCTAATGCCACCCCAACCGCTGCAGCCGTCGGAAGTGACGTCTTCGTCTTCGGTAGTCCTTTCAAGGTCTACATTGCCGGATCCAGCAATACCATCATTGGAATGCCCGATCCAGAGAATGGCTATTACTACCTCGATGCAGCTCATAAGGTGTCCTCTACGACAGCCACCAGCTTAATTCCATGCAGGGACAAGTCTTGTTCTGATGAAATTAAGGTGTCTGATGCCACTCCGGGACTCTATGCCAATGCCGCCGACTCTAAAAATATAAAATGTACCGCGAGTGAGGATGAAACTCCTGTGATTACTTGTGCATTAGTTGGCGACGCTGGCTACTACCTTGACATCAATAATACCTTGTTGAGCTGTCCCTCCGGCAATGACTGTTTCGCTATCACGGATCCAGACCTAGGTTTTTATGTGAATGCTGGAGACGAAACGGTCAATAAGTATATTCGTTGTACCGACGTTGAATGTCGCGCTATTCCAGCGCCAACGGATGCCTGTGACTCTGTAGAGAAGAGTGGAAAGTTAACGTTCGATGATTCAAACGTGAAATTCTGCTTTGACAATGCTAAAAGCGACAAAGTTGATGGTACCTATGTGGTCAACTATTCTTCGAATAGTGTCTTCAGATCTTTAGTGAAGAGTGGTCAGTATGGTTTGTTGGAAATCACCAGTACTTCAAAATCCTTCACCCTTAAATCGGCAGAGGCTCATCTTTGCGTCACCGACGCAACATTAAAAAAATCAGGAGACTATTCAGGAAGTCCCTGTGCCACGGGTGCCTCAGAATATATTTGTAATGCTGATGGGGTCTGTAACAAGGGTTCCGAGGCGCCATCCCGTTCTACGAATGAAGAGGAAGGGATGGAGCAGGAAAGCAGTAGTGCCTCCTCCTTGAAGGTGGTCTGTGATGTCCAACTCGGAAGTAATTGTTACTCCGGACGGTACTACTTGGTCAAGAAGCCCGAGTATGAGTTGATCGAGGAGGAGTATGAGAAGGGAAGCCTCTTCTTCTGTGCCAGTGAAGGCTCTGCCTGTCAAGAGATTCATCAAGTCGGTTACTATGTCATCGATAAGGAGACGATCTTTTCGTGCTCGAAGACTGCAGCTGACATCGAAGTCACGTGTGAAAAGTTTTCCATTACGGAGAGTGAATCGCCGACCTGTTCGGAGGATACTCTCGGTAAGATACTCGCGAACGGTGGTAAATTCTATTTTTGTTTGACGAATTCCGGAAATGCCCTTGAATTAAGCATGTCCAATACCGGAAACTATGCTCTCAGTAAGAATGATGAAGATCTCTTCAGCTTAGACAGTAAACACTATGCCATCATTAATATTAACGAAAACATCATCACCTTAAATGATAAATGTAAGTTTGGGTGTCAATTGATGATCTAAAATTTAGTTTAATCATTAGATTTCCTTTAATAGATAGACTATTTTTCATACATATTATATTTATTAAGCTGATGAAAATGATAAAATATTTATTACTTTTAAATATGAAATTAAATATGAAATTATTTTTATATAAAAAAAATATATATATATTTATTCCTATATATATTTCTATATATAAAAAAATGAAATAATTCATATCTATTCAGCAATTTATTATATAATTATTATGAAAAAATATGTCAATTTTTATTTATAAATTTATAAAATCATTTTATAATGCTTTTTTTTCTTTTTTTTTTTTTTTTTTAATAATATTAATATATTCAACGATGATCATTATCTTTTTTTTTTTTTTTTTAATAATTAATAATGATCATTACATCTTCAAACTCTCTTTTTTTTTTTAATATTCAATAATGATTATTATATCTTCTAACTCTCTTTTTTTTTTTTTTTATTCCTTATATATCATATAGATAATAACAGTTTAGGATACGTCTATGCCAATAAGGCTGGAAGTTACAAAGTCATCGAAAAAGATAGTAATACCTGTCCAATGGTTGCCGGAAGCAACAATGCTATTGATACTGTTAATATTTTAGAATTAGAATGCGAAGAAGGAAAATGTGATGTACCTTCTTAATTTAGTATAAAAGTCATATGTATAAATACCATACACTCCCCACAAAGCATAATCATAATTATTTTTATTGTTATTATTATTTATTAATCTTTGTTTTTTTTTAAATTTTATCATATATTAATATATATACTTATCCCTTTGAGAAATAAAATTGAAGAGGAAATAATTTTAAATTATTATTATAAATAAAAAACACTTTTTTTTTTCTGTTATTATTTAATTAATTTATTTTTGAATATAATATTCCTCTGGATATTATAGTATTAAATGTTTTTTTAATGTAAAATAAAATATTATTTTAAGATATTTACTTTGACTTTACAAATTAAAAAAAGAAAAAGAAAAAAAGAAAAAATAAAAGATAAAAAGGAAAAAGAATTAGTAAAGTAATAAAAATAGTTTAATTATAGTAAATTATTTATAAAAAAAAAAAAAAATTAGGTAATTAGAGGAACCACATAAAAGAAATTGTATATAAATAAATAGATTGTTATAATAAATACTTATCAAAGAAATCCTTTCTACTTTTAATTTTAATCAATAATATATATAACAAACATTTTAATAAATTTAGAATTTAAATAAATTTCCAAATGAAAATTTAAAAGAATATACAAAACTTGAAATGATACTTTCATTAGTATTATTTATTTTTCCAAAGTTAAAAAAAAAAAAAAGAAAAGATGAATCATTAAAATAAAAATGTTTATTCTTTACTTGAATGAATAAAAAAAAAGTAATTAAATGTAGATTATTTTTGATAAAAAAAAAAAAAAAAAAGAAAGTATTATAAAAAATATTAGTTCATAGATTTAATTTTTTTCTTTAAATTTCTTTTATATATATATTCAATAAGCAACTTTTTTTTTTAATAATCATTTTATTTAATTATTTAATTTCATTTATTATTATATTATTATTTATTATTTAATTATTTATTATTTATTATTTATTATTTATTATTTAATTATTTAATTTCATTTATTATATTATTATTTATTATGTATTATTTATTATTTATTATTTATTATTTATTAATAAATACTCTTGTTATTATATATTATTTATTATTTATTATTTATTATTTATTATTTATTATTTATTATTTATTATTTATTATTTAATTATTCTATTATTTAATTATTTATTTTTATTATTTATTATTTATTATTTATCTATTATTATTTTTATTATTATTATTTATTACTAATAATTATTATTATTACTATTAATTATTATTATGTAGTAATAGTTAATAAATAATAATAATAATAATATTAATAATAATTTATTATTATACATTACATTACATACATTTATTAAATAATATATACAATAAAAAATTTTTATTATTAATTATTTATTAATAATTATTTATTATTTAATTATTTATTATTTATTATTTATTATTTATTATTTATTATTTATTATTTATTATTTATTATTTATTATATATATTATTATTTATTATTTATTATTTATTATTTATTATTTATTATTTATTATTTATTATTTATTATACATTAATAGATACTTTTTTTATTCTTTTTATTATTTATTATTTATTATTTATTATTTATTATTTGTTATTTATTATTTATTTATTTAATTTTTTATTATTTATTTATTTAATTATTTATTATTTAATTATTTAATTATTTATTATTTATTAATTATTTATTAATTAATTATTAATTATTTTCTTATTTATTAATTATTTACTTATTTAATTAATTAGTTATTATTTAATTAATTATTATTTATTATTTATTATTTATTATTTATTATTTATTATTTATTATTTATTATTTATTATTATTATTTATTATTTATTATTTAATTATTTATTACTATTAATTATTATTATTACTATTTATTATTTATTATTACTATTATAACTATTATGTAGTAATAGTTAATAAATAATAATAATAATAATATTAAAAATAATTTATTATTATACATTACATTACATACATTTATTAAATAATATATACAATAAAAAATTTTTATTATTAATTATTATTTACTTATTTATTTATATATTTATTATTTATTATTTATTTATTAATTATTATTAATTTATTTATTTATTATTATTTATTATTAATTTAATATTATTATTTATTTAATTATTTATTTATTTATTAATTAATTAATTATTTATTTATTTATTATTAATTATTTATTTATTTATTATTTATTATTTATTTATTTATTAATTAATTAATTAATTATTTATTTATTATTTATTATTTATTATTTATTATTTATGATTATTTATTTATTATTTATTATTTATTATTTATTATTTATTATTTATTATTTATTGTTTATTATTTATTATTTATTATTTATTATTTATTATTTATTATTTATTATTTATTATTTATTATTTATTATTTATTATTTATTATTTATTACAATATTTATATTTCTTATATATATATATTCTTTAAATGCATGTAATCCGTATTATACAGCTATTTCTTAATATTATTGATATTATTATTGATAATAATATTATTATTATTTATGATTGTATTAGTATTAGTATTAGTATTAGTTTAAATACTACCATTATTTGGTACTGTTATTATTTAAATTATACATAAATTTCATTATTGTTAATTATTTATTTTTTATTAATTACTAATAATATATTAATAATAGTTATATCTCATATATGTATAATATTATATATTATAATAAATAATATTTATGAATAAATAAATAAATAAATAATAATAATAGTTATAATTAAAGAAATAAATAAATAAATGTTTTATTTTAATGTTATTCAATATTTTAATACTATTATTTATTATTATTATTATTATTATCAATTAGGTACTGTTTTTATTTATTATTTAATTATAAATTTATATTCATATTATTATATAAAATTATTATCATTATTATTCAATATTTCAATTTTTATAATTATTTATATATTTAATTATTTATATAATATATCTTGTATATACATAAATATTTAAATAAAGCATTGCTCAATAGTAACTCTTTATTATTAAAAATTATTATTTATTTATTTATTTATTTATTTATTTATTTATTATTTTACTATCATTATTTTTAATTTTATTATTTATCACTTATTATTTATTATTATTAATTATATATTATTTCATTTATAATTATATATCTTACATTTATAATTAATATTTTAATTATCATTCAATATTATATTATTTTATTCTATTTCTTTTTTATTTTAAATAATTAACATTTTATATAGTTATAATACTTTTTTTTCATATATATATATATTAATAAATTTATTTTTTTTTCTTTTATATATATTATTAATGAAATCTTTAAAAATTTAAAATTAAAATTTCATTATAAAAATCTAAAAATATTCTTTTAAAAAAAAAAAGAAAAGAAAAAAAAAAAAAAAAAAAAAAAAGAGAGAGAGATTAAGAATAAATTCTTTATTATGAAATTTTTTTTTATATTTTCAATTTTATATATAAATAATTAAAAGTATTTATATTTATTTCATTTTATTTTTATTTTTATTTTAATTGTATGATAAAAATAAAATAAAATTTCTTTATTTTTCATTGAATAAAAAATAATTTATTCTTATTATTGCCTTTATTTTTTATTTTTAAAAATAAAAATAAATAAAATAAAGGTATATATGAAAAATAAGAAAATAAATAAAAATACTTTATAACTGAAACAAAAAAAAATAATTTATTAAAATTGAAAATTAAAAAGAAAAGAAAATAAAGAAAAAGAAAAGAATAACTTTTCTTTATTACTTAAAATCTACTTTTTTTTTTTTTTTTTTTTTATTTTTTTGTTTTATTTTCAACTATTTTGTAATAATTCATTTGTAAATAATACTAATAAAAATTCATTTTTATAATATTGTCTATTTTCTTTTGTCATATTTTATCATTTTATTTATTTCATTGTAAAATAATAAGAATAAAAAAAAGATTTTTTTTTTAAAAAAAGTATTTTTCTTTTTCATTATTTATTTAATACTTATTACATTATATATCTGATTATTTAAAATTGCTTATTCAATTTATTTAAAAAAAAAAAAGAATAAAATAATAGTAAAAAATGATTAATCGAAGGATCTTAAAGTAAGTATTATTATTAGTACTACATAATAAAATAGAAAATTATCAATGGATAATAATTACTATTTAATAATTAAAATAATTATAATAATTAAATAAATAATAAGATTCATAATAATAAATAAAAAATAATAAAAGTAATAATACAAAATCATTATTAATAATAATAATTAATAATAATAATAAATAATAAAATATAACATTTTTCATATAATAATTATGAATATTGTTACACCATGATTATTTGAAAATGTTACACGAAACATAATTATATATGTTACACAAATTCATAAAATTTAATTTTATTAATAATAGTAATAATAATAATAATAATAATAAATAATAATAATAATAATAATAATAATAAAATAATAATAATAATAATAATAATAATAATAATAATAAATAATAATAATAAATAATAATAATAAATAATAATAATAAATAATTATAATATTAATTATTATAATAATAAATAATAATAATAAAAATAATAAATAATAATAAAAATAATAAAAAATAATAAATAATAATAATAATAATAATAATAAAAATAATAATAATAAAAATAATAATAATGATTATAATAATAATAATAATAATAATATATATATACATAATAATTATTTTTTAAATAAAATCATTTATATCTAAATTTTATTTTATATTCAATTATAATTATATAGATTATCTGTTTCAATTATTGCTTTTCTTGTTATTTTAGGAGGTCAAAGTGTTTTAGCTAATCCACCAGATCCACCAATTACATGTAATTACTATATTCGAATTATATAAGATAATAAAATATTATGTAGATACCTATTAAATAAAGAACAGTTTTTATGATTATAAAGATAATCATTTATATATTTATTAAAAAGATTTTTATAATTCTATTACAATCAAAAAAACTAATTGAAATTTATATATATATATATAATTATTAATTAAATATACATATATAATTATTAATTAAATATAATATAATTAAAGCTTTACCAATATGTGGAAATGCTGAAGGTACTAAGGCACCCGATAGCACTGCTGCCACATGTACGAATGGTATAACAGGAGAGACAATTGCTACTACCAACTATTGTATTAATGCTGAAAAAACTAATCTATATAAAACTGTTAGTACTACTTGTGTTCCACATGTCGCTACTTTAACTGCTGGCTATTATGTCTTTAGTTGTACTACAGCAAATATTTGTACATTTGTAGATAATACTTCAGCAGCACTTGGTGCTTTAACTCATGGTGATGAAAATCTTGTCGTTTATCAATATGATTCGGGAACAGGTCAACTGACACAAATTAAAAATAATAGTTTCTACTATTCCTTAAATAGTGATGTTAAGAGATTAATTGAATGCCCAAAGGGTGATGATTTCATTTCATCTAACGGTAAATGTACCATTGTAGCGAGTGGTGTCTATATTAATCCTGGAACAGATAGTACCGCTAGTCCAGCATCAAATCCTCTAATTAAAGTAGCTAGTAGTGTAGCTACAGCTTCAGCTGCCACGATAACCCATGCTATTTCAGGAGCAAAATCTTACTATTTAGATGAAAGTTCAAAAATTGGCACGAGTACATCATATGCTAAGCTGATTGAATGTTCCAGTACAACCTCATGTCAATCTGTGAATCCCATCCCTGGAACCTTTTTAGATGAAGGCAGTCTCAACAGTAGCAAATATGAAAAAATAATTACCTGTACTGAAGCTTCTTGTTCATCCGATACTGTCACCACTGGTATCTATATTAATTCTGCCGTTTCTGGATCGGTAACCAAAGCTTTAATCTACTATAAAGACGGAACAGATAAACTCCTGCCAATGGATGGTGTTGCTGGTGAATACTATCTTCATGGTGACGATGACTATTTAATTGAATGTACCTCCAATGGATGTGCGAAGAAGGAGGCCTCCACCACGGGTGTCTACTTAGATAAAGGGACTTACGACGGGGGCTATACAAATGTTATTCAATGTACTAGTAGTACTACTTGTAAATCTGATAATAAAGTTACACTTGCAGATGCAGATAAAACTGAAGTCAGTCTTGCCATTGGTAACATCTTCTTGAATGCAGCCGTCACGAGTGGAAAAGCCAAAGCCATCATTGCCTGTACGGAAGGTGTTAAATGTGACGCCGTTGCCACACCAACCGAAGGCTACTATGTCCACACCATCCACAAGGGTACCCATGTCATTCACTGCACTAGCTCCGGATGTGTCCCAGAAGAAGGTAAAAGAGGAACGGCTTATGGATACAAGGATGCCAATGATGCTACCAATAAAAGTATAATTACTTTTGCTAGTAATGAATATAAATCTGATAAAGGAACTGCTAGTGAAAGTACTGATAATAAATATTATATCAATGCCGTCGATAACACAAAGATTATTGAATGCTTAAGTAATAACGGAGCTTGTAGTGATAAAAGTTACAGCATAACCGGAAAATATGAATTTTTTGACCATGGTGATATCATTATTACTTGTTCCTCTTCGGGATGTGTCGCTTTTAAAGGTATTTCTATAGATATTTTTTTTTTTTAATTTATAATACCTATTTTTTTTTTTTTTTTTTTTTTTTAATTTATAATATCTAGTTTTTTTTTATTTTTATAATTTATAATACATAGTTTTTTTTTTTATTTTAATTTATAATATATAGTTTTTTTTTTTTTTTTTAATTTATTATATATAGTTTTTTTTTTATATAAATTATTATAAATATTATTACAATTATTATTATAAATATTATGATGATTGCTATATGTATTTAATATAATACAAAATGGTTTATATTATATATACATGAAAATTATTTAAAATAATAATTTTTATATCAATCATAATATTAATATTTATTATTTATGCTAATATTTAAAATATTTATTAATATTTATAGTAAATATAAAATAAATATTATAATTTTATGTATTATGCATTATGTATACATTTATAATACATAAATTATTATTATAAATATATGTATTATACATTATGTATACATATTTGTAATACATAAAATTATTGATATAAAAAAAAATAAATAATGAATTATATATAATAATAATAATAATTAATAGTTAATAATTATTAATTGTAATACATTACAATTATACATACAACTTAATGTAGCAACAATTGTAATTGTAATAGAAATAATTATAATTAGAATAATTAGAATAATTAATAATAATTAATAATAATTACAATAATAATTAATAATAATTACAATAATAATTATAATTAATAATAGTATTAATTACAATAATAATTATAATAATTAATAATAATAATAATAATAATAATAATAATTAGAATAATAATAATTAATAATTATAATAATAATAATAATTAGAATAATTAGAATAGTAATAATAATAATAATAATTATAATAATAATTAATAATTAATAATAATAATTATAATAATAATAATTATAATAATTATAATAATAATTAATAATAATAATTAAAATAATAATAATTAAAATAATAATAATTAGAATAATAATAATTAGAATAAAATTATAATAATAATTAATAATAATTAGAATAATTTAGAATAATAATAAATAAATAATAATAATAATAATAATAATTAATAATAATAATTAGAATAATAATAATTAGAATAATTAATAATTATAATAATAATAATTATAATAATAAATAATAGTGATAATAATATGTAGAATAATAATAATTATAATAATAGATAGTAGTAGTAGTAAAAGATTATTTACTACTATTATTATTACAATTATCATTATTTATAGTTTTATTACTTTTTTTTTTTTTTAAATATTAATATCATAGTAGTTATTAATATAAATTGCTATTAGTATTATAGTTTTTTATTCCTTGTATTATTTTCATTAGACCTGTTTTTTTTTTTTTTTTTTTTTTTTTTTCTTAATTTACTATTATTAATTTATATTTAGATTAAAAATGTGTCAATTACATAACAATTATTTTATCTCTAAAAGAGAAACTAACAAAATAATAATCATTAATTAATAATCTGTTTTATTTTTTTTCTAATATTTCATTATCTAAAGGTTTACAATATTGTAAGGATACAACAACTGCTGGTGCTGGATGTAAGAAGGTTAGTGGTGGTGATAATCTTGCACAAAATTCATTGTGTATTTCTACTGATGGAAAAATCTATATAACTACTGATGGTGAATATACTCCTCCGACGAGAAAAAGAGATATCGATCACTGTACTGATATTCAAATAGGAGATGGCGTCCATGTATTTAAATCTGCTAGCGATCCAAATACGGAAGGAATTTTAGGTTCTGATAATGGCTATCTCTATGACTGTTCAAATCATGTCTGTACTCAAATACTTGGATTGGGTTACTATGAAGCTGGAACTGCACTTTATACAGTAGGAGGTGATGATGTTTTCACTAAAGCTACCTTAGAAGAAACAACTCTTAAATACTACTTAACTAAGAATGATGAATTAATTAAATGTACTAGTAATGATAGTGATTTATCTAAATGTTCAACTCAAACCATTACGGATGGATATTTCGTCAATGCCGCTGCTAAAACTGCGAATACTATGACTAATGGTATTATTAAATGTAGTGGATCGAGTTGTGAATTGAAGGATGCTGCCGATGGCGAATTTTACCTAAATCAAGGAGCTGATAAAGATGATGAAACTGAAGCTAATAGAAAGCCATTAATCTCTTGTACTACTGCTTCTAATTGTGCAACTGCCGCAGCTACGGCAGCAGGTAATTACAATGACGCTGGAGACAGCAGTAAAGTTATTAATTGCTCCACCCAATACGCCTGTACTAATCCAGCCGCTGTAGAAGGTGCTTATCTCAGTGGTACAACCAGAGAAGTTATTAAGTGTGTCAAGGAAGGCGGTAATGTTATTACCTGTTCTGCATCGGCTCCTCATGGAGGTACTGATACTGCCCCTGTATACTATTTAGAAGCGAATAGTGATCCCACTAAGAGAAAGATTTACAGATGTGTTGCCACAGGAAATTGTTCTTTAGTTACCCAACCTGTCAATGGTATTTATCTCAATAAGGCCGATAGCACGAACCAAAGCTACATCAGTTGCGATGGTAGTGTCTGTGAAATTAAGGAAACCACCGAGACCTGCACCAAGGCCGCGGATGTCATCACCTCTGGATCGGATCTGAAATTATGTATTGTTAATGATGATGCCAATGCGGAAACATTAGTATCAAATACAGCTTCCGCAAAGTCCTATCTTACCCTCACTCTATCCTCAGCCTCCGACATCAAGAATAATACCAAGACCAAGGTGACCTTCATCATCGACAATGAAGGTCGAGCCTTCCTCGCTCAAGATCATAAGCTTCCAACCTGTTCGGCTGGGGCCAATGGCACCTGTTCTTCTGCTTCCAAATATTGTATCGATAGCAGTGGAAAGATCAAGGTGGGTGATGGGGACAACAATACATGTAATGCTATAACAATTGCAACCGTTTTTGGAAGTATTACTGGTGCTGGTGTCTACGCTGCCTACTTTACAGATGAATTTGAAGTTAAACTTGTTGCCAGTGCTGAACAGGCTTCCATGGCTTATTTATGTACTTTTTCTGATGCGAATACCATGGTTTCCTGTGAATGGGTCAAGGGATACACAAAAATTAGTTCAGATAATGTATACTGTAGTGGTTGGAAGGGAGATCACTGTGGAAAAACTTCTGCATCTTCCTGTGCAGCCAGAAATAATAAAATTGGTATATATAGTTCCAGTGGTCTATGTTTTAAAACCGGAGGTGAAGTTTTAGATCAAAGTAAAGTCGCGCTTCCAGGAGCAGGTATTACCAATAATATTATTTTCTATTCTGAGGACATTAATACATACTATGGTGTGGAGGCCTCCACCTACGTTTCTCTCTATCTCACGAGTTCTTCCGCCACAGTCACTAAGGATACTAGCTTTATCAGTGGTGTTGAGGGTTACCAAATCAATCGTTCCGTCGTGGAAACCCTAGCGAATGCCCTTCTTAAATGTTCTGGTACTAGCTGTAGTGTCATCACGGCTAAACCAGGGTACTATTTCAATGGCGACAAGGATAAAGATACGAACAATCTCATTAAATGTGATGCTACTTCAGGTTGTGTCAAGGAAGCCGGCAATACCGATGGTAACTACTACATTGATGCTGAAAACAATGACACCAAAATTATTCTTTGTGCAAAAGCCACCGCTCAAAGTCCGGTGACTTGTTCCTCCATTGCCCATGGCGGTACGGATCAAGCACCAAAACATTATCTCAGCAATGCCACTGACAAGTTAGTCATTACCTGTACCAGTACGGGATGTTTCTTTGAAAATACTGAAGTTAAGGGTTACTTCTTGAACGGAGCAGGTACTTCAGGAAAGAGTCTTATTAAGTGTGTAGGCACCCCAACACTATGCTCCGTTATTGACGACGTGGATAACTATGATAGTAGTAATGGCTTTGTTGGTTCAGTTAAAGTGGTTGATGGAGTTGTCAAGATGTGTGTGGCGGTCGGATGCAGTGGTGCCGGAGAAGTTGAAATTAAATCGGCTAATGCCAATGCTTCACCAATTTATAAAACAGTAAAAATTGATCATGCCGTTTTCCCTGGATATGACTTCCGTGGTACAGAAGGAACAGATTTTAATGATATTCTTGTTAAATTTGCCAATGATGGTAGTGTTATTCTCCTTGAAGAAATTACGATTGATTACGACACAAAAATTAAAAGTATTCCAGAAATAAAAAGAGATACGGCAGGAAGAGAAGTTATTTTTGTTAGAGAAAGTACTCCTACATTTGAACAAGTCGAAGCGCCCACGTCATCGACCTCTCCAACCGAGGATATCATTGCCTACCAATGTACTTATGCCCTCTCCGACAATAAGGATAATAATGAGCAAAGCCTTAACACGCTTCAAGGGGACTGTACCCGTGTCATCGGTTATGTCACACTCCCCAACGGACTTATGGTACAGTGTAATGGATGGCGTAGAGACGGTTGTACGGTCGTCCCTTCTTCCTCGATGAAGGCATGCGCCGCTGAGAATGAAGGTAATTTGGGAACAGGTAAAAAGATTTGTCTCGGTGCCAATGCGGTCTCACTCCCATCCTCTTCTGTCGCTAAACCAAGCTATATTGCATTCCAAACCAAGGGACTCAATCCTTACTATCAAAAGAAAGCCTCGGATATCGTCTACTTGGAATTGACCTCCTCTTCTGCGATTGCTATTGCACCACCAGCTATTACTCTTGGTACTATGGTAACCGACACCAAAATTATCGTTAAAGTCGAGGATGAATTCAAACTCTTCACCTACAGAGCAGGTACTAAAGCTTATAATGTTGATGATGAAAGTTCTAATGATGTTTATATCTTTGAAGAAGTCAGTAAAGACCAAACCTATATTCATTTCACCTCTTTACCAAGCGCTCCAACCTCAACAACCGTACTCTTTGAATGCTACGGTGGTACCTGTCGTCAAACTAAAGGTTCCCTTCTTGTCGATACTAAGATGTATAGTAATGAATCCGGAACATGGACCGATGTTACCTCAAATGCCATCACCACTTGCACTGATGCTGCCAACGAAGGAAAGATAAAGATTAACGGAAGCTCCTTAGAGCTCTGTCATAAGGCCAATGAAGCCCTTGTTAAGGATTCTGGTATCTTCTTCCTTGGAGCCAACTACAAAATGTATAAGTTGGGTGGAGGTATTGTTGCCAATCCTACCCCAAAGAATGGTTACTACTACCTTAAGGATGATAAGATGGAAACGACTACCACCACTGGAGCTGTGCTTCTCGAATGTAATATGGGAGCCTGTTCCCTTGTCCAAAATCCAAATGGTCCATACTATTCTAATGCAGAAGGCACCAAATTGATTAAATGTGTCACGACTACTGGTGCTGAGGCTACCACAACTTGTACATTAATTAATACCACGGGATACTACGTCGATGTCAATAAATCCTTAGTCTACTGTAGTACAAACTGTGCAATTATCGATTCTATTGGATACTTCAAAACCGGAGAGAACTACATTCAATGTGGTCCGAAAGGATGTACGATAGAAGCCCTTCCTGAAGCCAATGCTGTCAAATGTACCACTGATATTGAAATTGGTAAATTAGATGACACTGCTAAACTCTGTCTTAAGCCAGATTCTGATGCCGCAAAGATAAAATCAGAAGCTACAGGCCAGTATATCATTTCCTACAGCTCCAGTAGTATCTTCAAGGGCTTTGTTAGTAATAATAACTACTTCGGTTTAATTGATGTTAATACAACAGACGGCATTCTTAAACTTTTATTTGATAATAGTGATTCACTACTTTGTGTTAAATCTGATGAAATGAAAGTTGAAGCAAGTCTTACAAGTTGTGAAAGTGGAACACCTGGCTATGAATATTTCATGTGCAATGTCGACGGTGTCTGTCTTCCAGCCAGTTCAGAAATGGAACTTCCAGAATCTGTTCGTAATCAAAAGAAAGTTGAAGATGAGGAAGAAGAAAAGGAAAACACCAGTGCTTCCGATCTTAAGATTGAATGTGAAGTTCTTAACAATGGAAATAATTGTGAGTAAAAATTATTTATTTATTTATTTATATTATAAAGTAAACTCTAATTTTTTCATAATAATTGATAGATATTAAAAAAAAATAAATAATAATAATAATTAATAATAATAAATGATAAATAATAATTAATAATAATAATAATAATAAATAATATATAATATAATATATAGTAAGAATAAATAATAAATAATAATAAATAATAATAATAAATAATAAATAATAAATAATAATAAATATAATATAGTAAGAATAAATAATAAGAATAAATAATATATAATATACAATAATAATAAATAATTAATAAATAATAAATAATAAATAATAAATAATAAATAATAAATAATAAATAATAAATAAGAATAAATAAGAATAAATAATAATAAATAATAAATAATAATTATAATAATAATAGTGATAAGAATATTAATAATAATTGCAATTAATAGAAAGATTAAGAAATAGAATATTATTATAAAAAATAATGATTTAAACACTATTTATTTCAAAAGGAATAGAAAAATTATATCAATTATAAAAAAAAAATTTAATATTTAATGAACATAAAATAATGAATAAAGTAAAAATCAAATTAATTATAATTCTAATTTAAAATAAACTAAATTAATCATTATAATATGTTTCATTCATACTATTAATTTTAGGTAAAGAAAAGACCTATTATCTCATTGATAAATCCGACAACTATCATGTTTTGGAAGATGGTATTGGCAGTCTCTACTATTGTACTACAGAAGGCCAAAATTGTAGTGAAATTCGTGAAGTTGGTTACTATGTCATTGATGAAAGTCTCGGTTATTATGTTTGCCAAGCCCTCTCGGATGAAATCAGTTGTCATAAAGCTAGTTTTGGAAGTACTTGTGAAAGCTTAAATGATGTTGGTAAGATCATTTATGCTTCCAATAAAATTTCTCTCTGCCTCAATTATAATGAAGGTGCTACCATTCAGCCTTCCATTGAATTGAATGCCTCTAACTCTGGAAATTATGTCTTACCAAGAGGTAATGACAATGTCTTTGGCCTTGAAGAAAATCAATATGCTATTATTAACGTAAAGGACAGAATCATTAGTTTGAATAACAATTGTAAGTTGTCATTCAAATTTTATTGATCTTATAATATCTTATTTTTTTTTTTTTTATTATTATAATTTGTTATTATTATTAGTTATTATTAACAATTATTATTCATAATTTAATTTAATATTAAAATATTAAATTAAATTATGAATTTATGTAAAATATATATACTAATATTAATATATTTATATTGTTATTTTGATAATAAAATATTATACTATTTTATTAATTTATTATATTATTCAATAAATTATTTACTATGATAATACAACAAAAAAAAAAAAAAATGGAAAATTTTATCACCATAATTAATACGAAAAGACCAAAATAAATTAAAATATGTCTATGCTAACACTGAAAGTAACTATAAAATCATTGAAAAAGGAGATACTTGTCCAAAAACAAAGACCGCTAATCCAACTTGGAACTTGGAAAAAATCATGGAAATGACCTGTAATCAAGGAAAATGTACCGACAACAGTAGCAGTTAAAAATAAAAATAAATATTCTTTTCCATTTTCAATAATTCACAATTTTTTTAAATAAAATAAAAAAATATTTGACTTGAATAATTTAAAATTTTTTTGTATAAAATAAAATAATTGTTTAATTTTATAGTATATTTAATAATAATAATTGTAATAATCTGCTTTTCACTCTAATATTATATTTAAAATACAATTAAAATAAGAAAAAAAAAAATTTATATTTCCAAATTATTAATAAATATATATATATATAATATTTAACAGCTTTTATAGGAAAATACATAATAATTAAAAGAATTAAATAAATAAAATGATGTATTAAAGTAATAAAAAATATTTCTTAGTTAATAAATATTTATTTAAAAGTTATTTTATTAATGTTTTTTTTTTATTATACTCATATAATAAAAGTATAACAATATTCCAAAATAATAATAAAACATAAAAATATAACTAAATAATAAAAATTTATATTATTGCTAATTAGTGTTATCATATTTATTTAAAATATTTTTAAATATGTTTTTTTATTATTTTTTTTTTATTATTTTTATTTAAATATGTATAATATAACTAGTTTTTCTAATTAATAGTTTACAATTAACATTATTTTAAATAAAATTTCGATTATTTATTATATATAAATAATCTTATGTTGACTAAAATTAATATTATTGAATAGAAAAAAGAAGAAATAAAAATAATAAACTAAATGTAAAAAAAAATAAAAAGCAAAAGCAAAATATATTAATAAAAATTATGATATATATTTATTTTAATAATTGTGTGTGTGTGTTTTTTTTTTTTTTTATTTTGTATTAAAATTATAAAATATAAATGTAATTAATAAATGAATAAATAAATAATGATTAAAATTCACAATAATTGCGTCTATAAAAAAAAAAAGATATTCTCCATATATGCTATTGAAAATATCATATCTCCAGAAATTATAAAAAAAAAAAAAATAAAATAAAATAAAAGGCTTGTTTGTTTGATTCACTTAATTTATATTTCCTATTTTAAAATTTTGGAAGATCTCCCCTTCTTATAGCTATTGCCAAGAACAAATTTGAAGTTTCAGATTTACTCATAGAATATAAAGCCAGTGTAGGAAAGATATATTATGCAAACGAATATTTTGAAAATTATGGTTTTAGTAGTGGTGAAAATTTATGTTATTTAATAGATATCGGTATTTCTATTAATAATTATTTAATTATTGTGAAAATTTATTTAAAGAAAGGTGATAATAATAAAAATATATTTAGAAAAGATTTTTTTTAAAAAAAATGTATAAATAATAAAGAAAAAATAAACTCTAATGATATTTAAAATGAAAAAAAAAAAAAATATATATATATATATATATATATAGTTTTTAATAGTAAAAATAAATATTATAAAAGTACTTTAAAGAAAAGGAATTAAAAATTTTATAAGCTTTAATTATTATATAGACGTCATTAATAATGCGAGTGATTTCGTAATAATAATTATACTATTATGTTATGATTATGAAAGTAGAAATATACTATTTATTTTAATACAAACATCAGTAATATTGATATGAAAAGTTTTCAAGAACGTAATTTTTATAACCATATAAACATGAAAATAAATATATTGATGAAAAAAATATCTTAAAATCAATTATAATAATTATAATATCAATAATAATGATAATAAATAATTATAAAAAATAATAAATAAATAAGAACAATAATAAATAATAATATTAATAATAATATTAATAATAAATATTAATATTAATATTAATAATAAATAATAATATTAATATTAATATTAATAATAAATAATAATATTAATATTAATATTAATAATAAATAATAATATTAATATTAATATTAATAATAAATAATAATATTAATATTAATATTAATAATAAATAGTAATATCAATATTAATAATAATATTAAAAGTAAAAATAATAGTAAATATAATAGTAAATAATAATAATAATAGTAATAATAATAATAATAATAAATATTAATAATAATAATAATAATAGTAATAATAATAACAATAATAAATAATAATAATAATAGTAATAAATAATAATAATAGTAATAATAATGACCATAATAGTAAATAATAATAGTAAATAATAATAATAATAATAAATATTAATAATAATAATAATAGTAATAATAATAAATAGTAAATAATAATAATAATAAATAATAATAATAATAATAATGATGATGATAATGATGATGATGATGATAATAATAATAATAAATAATAATGACCATAATAGTAAATAATAATAGTAAATAATAATAATAATAGTAAACAATAATAATAATAATAATAATAATAATGACTATAATTGTAAATAATAATAGTAAATAATAATAATAAATAATAATAATAATAGAAGTAAATAATAATAATAAAAGAAAATAATAATTATAAATAATAATAATAAATAATAATAATAATAATAGAAGAAAATAATAATAAAAGTAAATAATAATAATAAAAAATAATAATAATAATAATAATAATAATAATAATAAATTATACTTAAGATTTATTTATTAATTTTATTTTCAAATGAACAATACAAATATACAAAATTTAATACACCTGACTATTTAATATTAAATCATATTAATTACATATATTTATGTAGACTAAAACAATTTATGTTTTTATAATTATAGTAATAATATGACATATATTTATGTATTTTACATTAATTTATGTTTATTTACTTGGTGATATAAAATATTATTATAAATTTATTTAATACATTCACTTATATAATATAATTAATAATTAAAAATAAAAACATGTATATTTGATTGTAAAATTTTAAATATATAAAATTACTGTTATTGAAAAATACCATTAAGTGTTCTATGTTTTTTTTTTTCTTATAATAAAAGATAATAATAAGCTTTTGAATTAAAATATTACATAACAACTAGGAAAAAAGAAATTATGGTTTTAAAGAACATCATATAAATAATTTTCAAGTTAAAAAATATTATTTAAGGAAAATATTTTATTAAGTAAAACTTCTATATATAATATAATAATTACAGATATATTTATTTTTGCTTTACTAATTATTTTACTATAAAGTGAGCTTTGAAAATATTTTATATTTCAATAAAGAAAATAAATTATTTTCTAATGACAAAAATAATTCTCTACTTAGAAAATTTATTCATTTCCTTTATTAAAATAAATATTCAAAGATTATTATCGTTTATATATTAACGCTTATTAATATTGATGATCACATTTTATATATAATATTAAGAAATATATTTTTATATATATAATTACCTTTTAAATACTATATATTTATATTTATTTAAAATATATTCATTAAATATTAATAATATGTTGATATGTTGATATTTATTAACAATAATATTTTACTAATTAATTTACCAACTTTATTTCATAAAAGAATAATAAATATTATTATTTAATTTATCTAATTTGTTGCTATAATGATTTTTACATATAAAATAATTTTTTTATAATAACTATCTCACAAAAGAAATTTAAATAATATTATTATCAAAATATATCATATTTATTATTATTATTATTATTTATTATTTTTATTATTTATTATTATTATTATTATTTATTATTTTTATTATTTATTATTTATTATTATTATTATTATTTATTATTTATTATTTATTATTATTATTTATTATTATTTATTATTCATTATTAGTATTATTATTATTTATTATTATTTATTATTATCAATATAAATTTATAAAAGTTAATAATACTATAAAACTTTCCTACATATACTACTTATTTATGTAAATATTTCAATTAAATATTCATATAAACCATTTCTATTACTATTATTTTATTCTATTATGAAAATTATTTATAATTTTTATATATAATAAATACTTTTCATCTAAAATACTTGTATTTTAATAGAGTAAATTATGAATAAAATCAATAGCTCATATTTATATAATTAAATTATTCAATTTATAAAAACTTCAAAATAATTTTTTATATATTATATATTTTAACATTATTATTATTATTTATTATTATTATTGTTTATTATTATTATTTATTAGTAGTATTATTTATTATTATTATTAATTATTATTATTGTTTATTATTATTATTTATTAGTAGTATTATTTATTATTATTAGTTTTATTAATTATTATTATTAGTATTATTATTTATTATTATTTATTATTATTATTTGTAAGTTTTATTACTATTTATTATTATTTATTATTATTTATTATTATTATTATTATTATTTATTTGTAGTATCATTATTTATTAGTAGTATTATTATTTATTATTATTGATTAATTATTATTATCATTTATTATTATTAATTATTATTATTAATTATTATTATTAATTATTATTATTAATTATTATTATTATTATTGTTTATCATTATTATTTATTAGTAGTATTATTATTTATTAGTAGTATTATTATTTAATATTTATTATTATTAGTATTATTATTATTATTAATATTATTTATTTATTTTTATTATTTATTATTTATTATTATTTATCTATTATTATTATTAAATTTTTTTTTTTAAATTATTTTTAATTAAATAATTGAATAATAAATAATTAAATACTAAATAATAAATAATATTTTTAAATTTTATTTAATTATTTATAATTTAATTTTTATTATTATTATTTATTATTTTTATTATTTATTATTTATTATTATTATTATTATTTATTATTTATTATTTATTATTATTATTTATTATTATTTATTATTCATTATTAGTATTATTATTATTTATTATTATTTATTATTATCAATATAAATTTATAAAAGTTAATAATACTATAAAACTTTCCTACATATACTACTTATTTATGTAAATATTTCAATTAAATATTCATATAAACCATTTCTATTACTATTATTTTATTCTATTATGAAAATTATTTATAATTTTTATATATAATAAATACTTTTCATCTAAAATACTTGTATTTTAATAGAGTAAATTATGAATAAAATCAATAGCTCATATTTATATAATTAAATTATTCAATTTATAAAAACTTCAAAATAATTTTTTATATATTATATATTTTAACATTATTATTATTATTTATTATTATTATTGTTTATTATTATTATTTATTAGTAGTATTATTTATTATTATTATTAATTATTATTATTGTTTATTATTATTATTTATTAGTAGTATTATTTATTATTATTAGTTTTATTAATTATTATTATTAGTATTATTATTTATTATTATTTATTATTATTATTTGTAAGTTTTATTACTATTTATTATTATTTATTATTATTTATTATTATTATTATTATTATTTATTTGTAGTATCATTATTTATTAGTAGTATTATTATTTATTATTATTGATTAATTATTATTATCATTTATTATTATTAATTATTATTATTAATTATTATTATTAATTATTATTATTAATTATTATTATTATTATTGTTTATCATTATTATTTATTAGTAGTATTATTATTTATTAGTAGTATTATTATTTAATATTTATTATTATTAGTATTATTATTATTATTAATATTATTTATTTATTTTTATTATTTATTATTTATTATTATTTATCTATTATTATTATTAAATTTTTTTTTTTAAATTATTTTTAATTAAATAATTGAATAATAAATAATTAAATACTAAATAATAAATAATATTTTTAAATTTTATTTAATTATTTATAATTTAATTTTTATTATTTATTATTTATTATTTAATATTCCATTATTTATTATTTATTATTTATTATTTATTAATTATTATTTATTATTTATTATTTATTTTTTATTATCTATTATTTATATTTATTATTTATTATTATTATTTATATTTATTATTTATTATTTATTATTTATATTTATTATTTATTATTATTATTTATATTTATTATTTATTATTATTATTTATATTTATTATTTATTATTTATTATTTATATTTATTATTTATTATTAATATTTATATTTATTATTTATTATTATTATTTATATTTATTATTTATTATTTATTATTATTATTTATTATTTATTATTTATTATTTATTATTTATTATTCATTATTTATTATTTATCTATTATTATTATTTATTATTTATTATTTATTATTTATTATTTATTATTCATTATTTATCTATTATTATTATTATTTATTATTACTATTTATTATTAGTATTATTATTTATTAGTAGTATTATTATCATTTATTAGTATTATTATCATTTCTTAGTATTATTATCATTTATTAGTATTATTATTCCATTATTTAAAATTTATTATTATTTATTATTTATTATTCATTATTTATTATTTATTATTTATCTATTATTATTATTATTTATTATTACTATATATTATTAGTATTATTATCATTTCTTAGTATTATTATCATTTATTAGTATTATTATCATTTATTAGTATTATTATCATTTATTATTACTATTTATTA
Organism: Neocallimastix lanati (nom. inval.); assembly: GCA_016946835.1. Taxonomy (NCBI): domain Eukaryota; kingdom Fungi; phylum Neocallimastigomycota; class Neocallimastigomycetes; order Neocallimastigales; family Neocallimastigaceae; genus Neocallimastix; species Neocallimastix lanati (nom. inval.). The sequence goes on from JACVTC010000135.1 coordinate 130,117, forward strand.
TTAGTATTTTTATTTATTAGTAGTATTATTATCATTTATTAGTATTATTATTATTTATTATTACAATTTATTATTAGTATTATTATTATTTATTATTACTACTTATTATTAGTATTATTATTAGTATTATTATTTATTATTAGTATTATTATTTAGTATAATTATTATAATTTATTATTATTATTTATTATTTTTATTATTTATTATTTATTATTATTACTATTTATTATATATTATTATTATTTATTATTATTATCTATTATTATTATTATTATTGATTATTATTATTTATTATATATTATTATTATCTATTATTATTATCTATTATTATTTATTATTATTATTATCTATTATTATTTATTATTTATTAGTATTGTTATAATTTATTGGTATTATTATTTATTATTATTTATTATTATCAATATAAATTTATAAAAGTTAATAATACTATAAAACTTTCCTACATATACTACTTATTTATGTAAATATTTCAATTAAATATTCATATAAACCATTTCTATTACTATTATTTTATTCTATTATGAAAATTATTTATAATTTTTATATATAATAAATACTTTTCATCTAAAATACTTGTATTTTAATAGAGTAAATTATGAATAAAATCAATAGCTCATATTTATATAATTAAATTATTCAATTTATAAAAACTTCAAAATAATTTTTTATATATTATATATTTTAACATTATTATTATTATTTATTATTATTATTGTTTATTATTATTATTTATTAGTAGTATTATTTATTATTATTATTAATTATTATTATTGTTTATTATTATTATTTATTAGTAGTATTATTTATTATTATTAGTTTTATTAATTATTATTATTAGTATTATTATTTATTATTATTATTTGTAAGTTTTATTACTATTTATTATTATTAGTTTTATTAATTATTATTATTAGTATTATTATTTATTATTATTATTTGTAAGTTTTATTACTATTTATTATTATTAGTTTTATTAATTATTATTATTAGTATTATTATTTATTATTATTATTTGTAAGTTTTATTACTATTTATTATTATTTATTAGTAGTATTATTATTTATTAGTAGTATTATTATTATTTATTAGTAGTATTATTATTATTTATTAGTATTATTATTATTATTTATTAGTAGTATTATTATTATTTATTAGTAGTATTATTATTTAATAATAATAAATAATAATAATAATTAATAATAATAAATGATAAAAATAATTAATTAATAATAATAAATAATAATACTACTAATAAATAACAATACATGATGTGCATACCATGGATTTTGTGTGTATTTGAACTATTGATCAGGTAGAACTAGGTAGTGATCGGCACTCATAATCTATATGGATCATGCTACAATTATTTGTAAGTTTTATTACTATTTATTATTATTTATTATTATTATTTATTAGTAGTATTATTATTTATAAGTAGTAGTATTATTTATTAATAGTATTATTATTTATTATTATTAATTAATTATTATTATCATTTATTATTATTAATTAATATTATTATTTATTATTATTATTATTAATGATTATTATATAATTATACTAATTATAATTATTTATTATTATTTATCTATTATTATTAAATTTTTTTTTTTAAATTAATTTTAATTAAATAAAATTTAAAAATATTATTCAATTATTTATTATTTATTATTTATTGTTTATCTGTTATTACTATTATTATTTATTATTTAATTATTTATTTATTATTCAATTATTTATTATTCCATTATTTAAAATTTATTATTATTTATTATTTATTATTCATTATTTATTATTTATTATTTATCTATTATTATTATTATTTATTATTACTATTTATTATTAGTATCATTTATTAGTATTATTATCATTTATTAGTATTATTATTATTTATTATTACTATTTATTATTAGTATTATTTATTAGTAGTATTATTATCATTTATTAGAATTATTATTATTTATTATTACTATTTATTATTAGTATTATTATTTATTAGTAGTATTATTATTTATTATTAGTATTATTATCATTTATTAGTATTATTATTATTTATTATTACTATTTATTATTAGTATTACTATTTATTAGTAGTATTATTATCATTTATTAGAATTATTATTATTTATTATTACTATTTATTATTATTATTATTTATTAGTAGTATTATTATCATTAGTATTATTATTATTTATTATTACTATTTATTATTATAAATTATTTGTTGTTTATTATTTATTATTACTATTTATTATTATATATTATATATTATTTATTATTTATTATTTATTATATTTTATTTATTATTTATTATTCAATTATTTATTATTTATTATTTATTATTATTTATTATTTATTATTTATTATTTATTATTTATTATTTATTATTTATTATTTATTTATTATTTATTAATAAATACTCTTTTTATTATTTATTATTTATTATTTATTAATAAATACTCTTTTTATTATTTATTATTTATTATTTATTATTTATTATTTATTATTTATTATTTATTATTTATTATTTATTCAATTATTTATTATTTATTATTTATTATTTTATTATTTATTATTATTTATTATTCATTACTAGTATTATTATTCATTATTCATTATTTATTAGCTTTATTATTAGTATTATCATTATTTATTATTATCAATATAAATTTATAAAACTTAATACTATAAAACTTTCCTACATATACTCCTTATTTATGTAAATATTTCAATTAAATATTCATATAAACCATTTCTATTACTATTATTTTATACTATAATGAAAATTATATATAATTTTTATATATAATAAATACTTTTCATCTAAAAAACATGAACTTTAATAAAGTTCATGTTTTTTAAAAGTAGATGTTTATAATATTTTCAAAATCAATAGCACATAATTATATAAATAAATTTTGTAATTTAGAAAAACTTCAAAAATATTTTATATATTTTATATATATTTTATTTATTTTGCAATTTTTTTTAATAATTATTATATACTATATTATATTTAAATAATGATAATAACAATTTTTTATATATATATATATAATTTTAGGGTATCTTTTTCAGATATTCTATAAAAATAATATAACAATTATTTTTATTTACTATACATAAATACTTTTAAAAAAAAATAATTCTTTTAATTTCATATTAATAATTCATAAATTATTTTTATAAACTAAATCTTAACAATATTTTATATCTTATTCTTATATATTCTTTCGTTTTTTTTTTGTTTTTTTTCTTTTTTTTTTAAAATAATATTACATTTTTATCAACAAAATATATATATTATTAAGTTTTTTTTTTTAAAAAAATTAAATATTATTAGTATAAATGTTTATTTGCATAACTATTATTTAATAATGATATTAATAAAAAAATATTAATAAATAAATATTTTAATATGTATTAACATATATTTTTATATTATTATATTAATTGCTCTAAATATTTACTGATGGTATATTATTTTTTTTATATATTATATATTTTTTAATTATTTTATATAGTAATATCAAATTTAATTTTTACTATTCATTTTACTTAGTAGTGAAGGAATAAAGCAAGAATGAATAGAGAAAGATAAAAGACAATTGATGGAAGGTTTCTTCTGCTAATAGCACCACTGTCACCACCTTGTGTTGGAGATGACTTAGTAGTGGTTGTGCTAGAAGGCTTAGTAGAAGTCTTTGTTGAAGTTTCTTGAGCTGGTTTTTGAGTAGTAGTAGGCGTAGTGGAAGGTTTAGCAGTTGTCTTCTCTTCCTTTTGGGTAGAAACTGTGGTAGTACTAGATGAAGAAGATGAAGAAGTAGTAGTATTATCATTTCCTTCAGTAGACGTAGCTTCTGCTTCAGTAGAAGTAGAAGATTTAGTCCTAGTTCTAGTTCTCGTACCACTATTCTCAGTAGGTACATGATCATTGTTTGGCTTTGGAATTTCCTTTTCGACATCTTCCTTTTCATTTTCACATTTGTAGAAGTCATCACTCAACTTCAAGTTAATACCACTATCACACTTCTTAGATATCCAAACCTTCTTTTCTTCTTCTTCGTCTTCAATTTGTGTATCTTGAGATTCACCAGTTTCTCCATCCTCTTGTTTTTCTTTTTCAACCTTCACACAGGCATATAATACATCCTTATCTTCAGCTCCATTTGGAATAACTTGTCCAATACTACATTCAATTGGTTTACAGGTAACATCAACTGGAGTTGGCATGATATCATCAGCGGTTTCAGTAGAAGTTGGTTCTTCAGTTCCCGTTGGTTCTTCTTCTTCTTCCTCGTTTTCGTTTTCATTATTTTCAATACCTTCATTACCATCATTTCCATCATTACCTTCATTACCATCATTACCTTCATCAAGCTCTTCTCTATTAGAAATGCCAACTTCACTGGATTTATCATCTCGTGTAACCGTATCAACTTCGTTAACCTCTTCAACATTCTCAACACCAGATATTTCACCATCAACTTCATCAAGAGCAATATTAGCGGTTAATACATCATCATCTTCTTCTTCCTCTTCCTCTTCTTCCTTCTTTTCAGAACATTCATAAAGATCACCCTTAGATTTAGTAAGGAAGTAACCTTCTTTTTGAACAATTTCACATACCAACTTTTCTTCTTCTTCATTGGCTTCACATTCATACAATTCATTATCTATCCAATAGTAACCACCTTCAATAGCTTCTGTACATTCAATTTCCTTGTCTTCATTCTTACGGCACACAACGACCACATCATCAACCGTCATCTTTGCAACTTCTTCTTCTATGTCCTTACAGGAAACCTCACCATTGTTTTCATAGTCACATTCAACATAGATACCATCATCTAACTTGTATACACCATCTTCTTCAATACTGCTGTATCCACTATTACCATCACGCTTAGCAACTCTGTCTGGATCATACTTGATCACTCTGAACTTTCCATCATTAATTGTCGTGTAATCCTTGAAATAGGTAATATCAAATGGATCAACGACAACGCAATCTCCCTTTATACTACACATATAACCGACGGTATCAGGATTAGCATAATCCTCAGCACTTCCAATAGCACGATTATCGCCATTCATGAAGTAGTATCCATCAAACATTTGAATAACCACATCATCACCTAACTTGTAGATCTTATTATTGACGAATTGGTAGCGTTCTACAAACTTTTCAGTCTTGACACATTCACCTTCATCCTTAATAAGGTAGAGAGCACCAGAAGCAACACAGAGATCTCCACTGTTCAATTCACCTTCGCCATCAAGAGTACATGTGGTACCATCAACTGTACATTTAGTTTCTATAGTGACAGTACTCTCTGTAGTACCTTCATCAAAGTGAACAATATTTCTTTCCGATGGAGCCTTGTTTAAGTAACTACCCATCTTAATAATTGGGTCGACATCAACGCATTCACCATCATCATTACATCTGATGAAAATACTTTCAGTGGTGTTAGTGGCATGAAGAGCAACGTTCTTTTCAATATCAAGAGCATAATAACCTTCTTCAGTAATCTTACCAATACTGTTCTTCTTAACGACAACATAATTGCTATCATTCTCTCCCTTGAAATAGAATGGATTAGTATCATCTCCTGGAAGACAATTAGTAACAGGAGCTTCCTCAGTTCCAGTAATTTCAGTAACAAAGTAGAGGGTACCGTTTACGACACAAATACTACCAACTTCAAGATTTTGGTTTTCACTGGTACAGGAATTAGTTGTAGCGTCAAACTTGCAGTCACTTTCTTCAATGGACCATTCACCATTCTCATAGATTCCAATGGAGTTATTATTGATGGCGTTTATGTAGGCACCTTCTTCGAACTCATCAATACTCTTCTCCTCATTACCACTTTCAGTGACTTCAACAATGATACCAACCTTATCGGTAGAAGCAGCACAACCAATATTGTTTTCAGTGAAGAAGTAAAGACCTGGTTGGGTAATCTTTTGTAATTTCTCTTCAACTTTCTCAAAGATTTCTCCCTTTTCAGTCAAATACTTAACCTTTTCTTCTGGGGTGACGATATCACACTTTTCAGTGGTACAACTATACATGGTAACCTCTCCTTCTTCACTATTGTCCACTTCTTCTCCTTTGGCGTTTACGTAGTAATAACCATTGTTTGCCTTGCAAATACCATTATTACTGATACGAATTAAATAGTCGACCGAACTAACGCCATTGATAGCGCTGACAACATCCTTTCCAACATACTTTGTTACATCTTCACTTCCGACACAGTTGGCACTTTCACCAGTAGAGGTGGCTTCATCCGTTAATATGTAAAGGTTATCATCCACAACACAGAGATCACCTTCGTTGTAGGTAATCTTTTCGGATGAGGTTCTACAGACCTTTACGGCTTCTTCACCTTCACCAACCGTAGCCAAGACACATTTCTTAGCGGCTGTACCCTTAGACCAGAAGTATTCATCATTGCTAACAATCATCAACGACTCAGCAGCCTTGTTAACATAATAACCTAATTTCTTGGATGAAGAGATGTCTCTTTGGACAAGACCACTACTACTTTCTTCAACTTCAATAGCACTACCGACGACACCACCTTCAACTAAGACTTCATAATTAGTACCGAAGAAGTAGAAACCAACCTCAGTCTCGATACTCCATTTACCACTACCTGCACTCTTGACCAATGGTAAGTTTTCAGAAATAACATTGACGACACGTACATTAGCACCAACGCTAACTTCATTACAGCTTCCCTTTGTACACTTGTAGGCGATAGCCTTTACAGGTTCTTCACTTTCAATTGGTAAAGAGGTGTTCTTGTCGATAACGACATAACCGTTGATATCCATCTTGTAAATGTTTCCATTCTCCAATTTGACAATGATCTTTTCATTGGCATCATAGCTATACTTTACGTCTTCTCCATCAGCAGCAACACCAACAATAGATCCATCATCAACTTCTTCTGGTTCTTCTTCTTCCACTTGTTCTTGTCCTTCGATTTGTTCTTGTCCCTCGACTGGTTCTTGTCCCTCGGCTGGTTCTTGACCTTCAACAGGTTCTTGAGCAGGAGCTTCAGCACCGTCTCTCTTTTCAGTTGTGGATGATACTCCTCTAGTGACTAAAATTAAGGTTCTACCGTCGACACATACATCGCCTGTTCTAATTGTGCCCTCTGATGTGATTGTTCTTCCATCATCTCCAATAGTACAACCTTGAATTTCTTTTGCTTTTTGCCATTTGTTCTTGTATTCAACAATAATATTAACATCTTCTGCGCTACTGTTAATATAGATACCATTTTCAACGCCGTCAATAACATTGGTAATGACTTTACCGTTTTCTTCGATCACATAGGCAAACATCACTTCTTCACTATCCTTAACAGCATAACCCTTACTGTTAAAGAAGTAATTACCATCAACGGTGGCTACTCTCCAAGTCTTGCTATCTCCATTGTAGTAGAGAATGGTTGGTGATTCCGTAGAGGCATTGGCCATATTTAAGTAATAGCCGGTAGCTAAATCATTTACTAATTGACAATGACCATCTTCACAATGGTAGGCATTAGCCTTATTTTCTAATGAACCTTCGTATAACATACTGTTCTTTCCCACCACATAAAGACCATTCTTCTTAATATTCTTGAAAGCATTACCGCTAATACTATATAATTTTTCGCCAATGAGGAATAAGTATTCTCTGTGATCATAACTGAATATACAATTTATTTGATCCACAGAATCATTTGTTAATACGGTCTTTGGAATACAGATACCCAATTCAGAATCATAACAGAATTTCTCGCTATTAATTTCTTCATTTAATTCATAGGATTGACACATTCTCTTATCCTTCACTTCAACACTATCAACAAGTTTAACGGCATCTTCCCATCCTTCTACTTCATTACTTTCAATCATTAAGCCATCAAATTGGTAGTATCCAATTCTGTTTTCATCCTTCGTTATATCAACAACTTCACCCTTCACAATTTCATAGACACTGCTGATCCTACGATTATGTTCGTCAATGGAATAGCCATCTTCGAAGAAGAAGTAAATACCATCATCCCTTACTCTTCTCCATTTTCCTTCAACACTTTCATATTCAACGATTGAAGGTTTCTTTGTGGCATTATTAATAATATACTTTTGTTTCTTAAACACTTCTAATTTTGCGGAGTCACAGCTTCCTGAAGAAATACTACTTGAATTCTCGTAGTAGCATACACCATCATCTGTATCAACTTCCATAAACTCTTCAGAATCTAATGGTGAAGCACCATCCAAGATATATAAGCCATCCTCAACGGTTTCCAAATACTTTTGTCTTACGGCATACAATTTTGTGTCAACATAGACCAAGACGTTTTCGCCATCGTCACTACCTTCATTTCCGTTATATGATATAATTTCATTATTTACATCATACTTTAAGTTTTCATCGTCTGAATACATATTATAACCTCTTATAAAGGTGTCTGGTTTTGCGCTATTGACATAAATATTCATGGTATTATAATCTGAAACTACAGTGTATTCTCCATTATTATCTTTGACGCATTCCTTATCTTCAGAATTTGAACAATTGTATATCTTCTTAATTTCTCCGTTACTAGTGACGTAGTAGGCGTTATATATAAATGTTGCCGTATTATCGACGATACCTTCACTGGTAAAGAAGTAGTATCCTTCCTTGGATACATTAGCAAACTTCTTTGTTTCAGGATAGTAAACCATCAATCTATTGTTTCCAGTAGCTGCTTCATTAATGATGACTTCTTGATCAACATCGAGTTCGTCTTCCACTTCTTCACAACTACCACCACTACATACAATAACATGAGCAGGAATTTCTGGATATACACTACTGAATTCACTCCATTCTCCGTTCAGTACATATATACCATCCGTAACTTTCTGTATAGAATTTCCATCTAATCGATAGAATACATCCTCAATATATCTGTATTTAATGGAAGAAGTATTTCCGGAGTAACAGTAATGTATATTGTCTTCACCATCATTTCCTTCTACTTCCTCAACAACATATAACTTTCCACCAATATAGCAGGCATCTCCACTATTTAATACAACAGTGGCATCGGTTGCCGCACATTTATTGCCACTAATTATTTTACAAACATTATATTTAACAACGATTTCACTTTGCGAGTTTTCTCTCTTCACGACAACTACTTTATTTCTATCCAAGTTAGAATCGCTTATATAGAAACCATCATTTGAAACTGTAGAATAAGTAATCGTGTCACCAACATCAATTAATTTATTATCATTATCCTTCTCTTTGTTAATTGTTGCTGTGACATCATCGCTATTGAAGAAGAAGTAACTATTCTTATTGACTACATTCCAATTTCCAGCCTTATAGTATAAGACTCTTCCATTTGCATCACGGTAATATCTTCCTTCCGCAATATTTCCCGGATTTACTGTTCTACATTCATAGCTATCTGAACCTTCAATGACTTGTCCCGCTACTATTCCATTATCTAAATCATCTGTTTCATAGTATCTATGGTATACCGCACATTTATAGGCTGTTGCTTTAACCGCATTGACTGTAAATACCTGTTTATTATCCTCATTAATGACATAGTATCCTTGGTTAGAATACTTATTAAATAAGGTAATTACATTTTCATCAATATCGGCTATTATCTTTGAATAATAATTACCGGCGAATAATACATTGGAGTTTCCAAGTTGGTAATAGCCGTGTCTAAGATAACTTTCGGTATTATCATTAATCTTAAGAGTGGCATCCGTGTCATATCTCAAACAATTGGCCTTTGAGCTTGACTTATTTTCTATTCCTTCTCCAATGGCTATATAAATACCCTTGAGGTCACCGTCGGTAACGACACACACTTCACCAGCAGTTATCCTTTGGTTGGCTTGTACGTTTTGGCAATAGTTCTTTCTGGTACTGGTACACTTGTTAATTACTGCCTTCATCTTAAGCTTTGTCGTGGTGTCTTCATCCCTCTTTCTTAATTGAGATTCATCTACTTCAGGAGTTTCCTTATCCACAATATTCATTACTTGAATAGCAATTCCTTCTCCATTTCTATCGGCTTTATTTAATACATATTTGTCACTACTTCCAATGCTTGAATTTGGATTCCAAGTATTTCCTAATTTATATACTGAAATATAGTCTAGCGAGGTTACATTGACAGTACTTCTATATGGTTTTAAGTTGTACTCGGAGTTACTTTTAAAGATGTAGTAACCCTTATCATTAACGACTTCAAAGAACTGTCTGCTCTTATCTAATAAATACATCTTTCTATTATTTTTACGATCAGTATAGAGGTAAGCGTCACTCTGAATATCTTCTTTATTTCCAGTATCTAATACAATATTTGTCGTTGTAATATCAATCTTTGACATCATAAATTTAATATTATCATTATCTTCTACCTTATATATAATTTCTTTTTGATCAATATTAGTGGAGAGCGTACACTGTTCAATATTATTGACATTTGGACGACAGTTATGTTTAATGACTTCCCAGGAATTACTTTTTTCTAGATAACGGACCATCTTTTCATCAGAGGCTTTGTTAATATAAATACGTTCATCTACAGGTTTCTTAAGTTCAATACAATTATTTTTAACACATTCATAGAGTCTTGATTTATTAAGGTCAGTGTCTTCAATAATACCTTTTCTTGTTTCTGTAGAAATAATATAGTAACCTAGATCCTTTTCATAAAGACTAACAATGGCATTCTTCGTAACCTTCAATACTTCATCCTTTTCTTCCTTTCCAAGGAATCTGGATTTTCTGTAGTGGTAGAATATTTCACTGCTGTCGTTTATGGCTACACAATTGCCAGTGTCCTTGGCTTTAATAAAGTTTTCAACGTAGAGTAATTTTGGTTTTTGATTAATTTTTCCATTAATATCTTTGATGACGTATAAACAATAACTATTTCTACTAATATTATCGCTCTTTGCCTTACAGGTACTGATATCTTGAACGGAATCATAGTTATAGGTACATTTAACGGCTACTTCGCTAGCACACTTAAATTTATCTTTTTCTCTAATACATTTAATGATGCTTTCATCATTGCCAAAATCAACATAGTAACCTTCCATACCATCATCAATTACCTTACAGGTACCAGAGGAACAACTGATTAAGTTCTCCCATGGTCCATTAACATAATATCCATCGCCATTTATAATATAACTAAGTTTATTGGTTGTTGGGTCACACTTCAATATACGACCATCATCATATATATATTCATTGATTCCACTATTGCCACAGGTAGTTTTTAATGTACAGACATTAGAGGCACATACATAGATTTTATATTTTGTATTGGTTAAATCCATTGTCTTTCCATTGGCAATATGAACTATCTTATTAGCATTATCAATGATATATATTCCATCACCCAATTTACTAATACTATTATTAGTTTCGCCAGCATTTAATTTATACATACTTCCATTAACTTGGAAATAAATAGCTACACTCTTCTCACTTTGGCCAATACTACTATAAGTTGTTATAACATCACTATCTTCATAGGAATAACCTCTACCGTTAATATGGTTTGTACATAATCCAGAGCTTTCTTTGATAAGATAATTCCTATTGGAGGCGGAAGTACAAATTTGTCCTGCAGAGAGTTGCTTTCCAGTGCATTTTTCTTCCTTAAAGTCATAGGTACATGTTGAATTAGCTTCGGACGCTCCTGAATAAGACCTTGAACTTCTTACGAAGTACTTACTAACTTCATAGTTGTAGCTAATACCATTGTTAAGATAGTTGACCATATAGTGTTCACTACTACTCAAAGTTCGAACATTAACACAATTAGCTTCATCAATACCTGTATTTATTTCTTTGTAAGCAAAATAAATATCTTTAGTGTTCTTAGTTTCATATCTACATAGACTTCCAGGGCCAATTATTGGTTCATCTCTTACTTCAGAGTAAGTTTGATAATCTGGTTCGTCATTGTAACTGATATAACAAATACCTTCTTTGTAAGGGAGTAATGTACATTTTTCTAGTTCTTCGTATTTCATAATATTACACACACCACCGCTTTCACAGGCATATATAATTTCGGTGTCGACATTATTGATTTTAATTTTAGTAATGTAATAGCCACCAACAGCACCAATTATATCAATCATATTTCTACATTTAAGCACGTTATTTTGCTTTATACACTCATAAATACTACGGACGCTATCATCCTCTGAGGTAACCATTTTATCCGAATCATTTAATATATAATTACCTTCTGTGGTCACCCTATCCCATTTAGTACAAGCGCCATTGGCGCAGGTTCCTTTCATTAATACACCGTTAATATTTTCATATAGATATGCTCCATTATAATTTTCACTCGTAACCGCTGTACATCTTCCACTACTACATCCATACATAACAGTAGGATTAGAACCGATGGCATAATTTCCATCCTCAGCTACAATAGCTCTATTTTCTCCTAATTTTACTGGAACATATTCTACGGAAGCTCCAGGTAATACCTCATTATTAATTACAGTGATGGCCGATGAGGATAAGGCTACGGAACTCTTTTTATCGATACATAACTTGTATCCGCCAGAAGATATTATTTCACCAACCTTAGAACAGGTAGTAGGAATAGTTTCTGTATACTCTGTACATTGACCAGCATCACATTTGATTATTGGAACGACATCTTTTTCTGTCATTTTTTCCTTTTTAGGATTGAAAGAAGTAGCACCGTTGATATACCATCCACTTTCATCAGGATCTACATTATATTCCTCACATCCAAATTCTTTAGTACATTTAATTAATCCACCATCATTTTCAGCACTTAAGAACCATCCTTCCTTCAATTCTCTTTCCTTACATTCGGATATACTTTCAGTTTTGAATGGATTATCAGGATCCTCCTGCTTCTTCTCATTCGATATACATTGTATCAATGGATATTTTCTTGATGCACCAACTCGGAAGCCTTCCTTTACTCCAGTTTTTTCTTCTCCATTAATGGTAAATGTCTTACCGGAATTTTTGGACTTACATTGTCTATTGGAACAGTAAACTAATTCAACATTCTTTCCTTCCTTATTGGTCTTCAGGTAATAATTATCTCTTGGAATTTCATTATAGCTACATTCACCCAAATTGCATTGATATAATCTTCCCCACTCTCCAACACTTGAAATTATATCATCTTCACGAGCGACCACATTTGTTGTTAATTTCATTTGATAAATAGCTGAATTTCCTACAGAGATTAAAATTGTCTTATTATCCACTGTAACACCTGGGAAGGTATTGGCAATTGGAATGGTCATGACAGCATCAAATTCGTCTGTAACACTAACAATTTTGCTAGTGGAGAGACAGAGCTTAAATCCTTCATTGTAAATCAAATAGCCGCTTGTTTCACATTTGGTTGCATCCTTGGCTGGAACAATTTCATAATTTCCAGCTTTAGCACCATCATATTTTATGTAACGTTTATCTTGGAAAACGTTATTAAAGTACCAACCATTCTTTGGTTGAGCTACGACAGCACATTTAACACCATCAGTGTCCTTACTTTCACAACGGTATAAAGTACCAACGGCAGCTCCGACGCTTTTCAGTAATTCACCATTATTAGCAATAATAATGTAACCTAAACCACTGTACTGTTTTATATAATCCTTCTTAATTTCAACAACTATTATTTTACTGCTGTCGTCCTCCTCGGTCACCTTTACATCGCCGAATGAGGCGTTCATTCCTAAAGTTAAAACATAGTAAGAAGAATTTTCATCCGTTTTCTTCACCGATATTGGAGCACTATCTTTCTTATTACATAAGAGGTATTCCTGTAATTTACCTCCACTTTCACTTCTGACTAACTTACCAAGTTGCTCATCACTACACTTTTTAACTGCTTCAAAAATAATACTAGTACTATCTGCAATGCTACATTTTCCAGTCTTACAGCTGATGATACTCTTCTTGTATCTATCCTCTTTAGGAATAGCAGCATTAATATAATATCCATTACCAATATCACTGGCATCTATCTTCTTACATTCCTTACTACTACCACTGCAATAAATTAATTCATTATTATTATCTGAATCAGCCGCAGTACCATCAACTTCGGTGTCAACATCTGCTGGATCCTCCGCTAATATCTTATTTTCACTATCAATGAGATAGTAGCCTTCCCCTTTAAATATGACAGCGTATTCACCACCTGTTTCCACAACGAAAGCTTCAAGATTATCACCTCCAGGGAAGTGATGACTACCTGAAATAATATAGTATTTATCATCTTCAATAGTCTTTTGAGTATCAGCATCAATATAGATACTAGATCCACTGACATCACCTGGTTCAGAACCAGAGGCGATAGAACATTTTCCGTAGTCACATCTATAAAAGTTTCCAGCAATCTTCTTATAACCTGCTGTGATACTACATTCGCCGTTCTTACAGTAGAACATTTGATTTCCCTCCTCGGTGGCATCGTTAGCTGTGGTCACTAACATATTGCCTTTGAACACTTCAACATGGACACCTTCCGTGAATTGCTTCTTACAGGTACCGGTTGTATCTTCTTCACTTTCTTTGTGTCTTTCGTAAATTGATTTAACGCCATTCGATTCATTTATACAGTATTCACCCAAATTAATTAATTTGGTTCCCACCTTACATTGGGTATTACATTTAGCTATGCCTACGGTGGTAGATTTATTTTCCTCATCGTAATAACCAAGACCGATTACAGCATTACCGTTAACAACGACATAATTCTTTCCGTTAGGGAAAGCATTTTTGATTGAAAATACCGAGGACTCTCCAGCTCTAATAGAAAGGTTAATGGCTTCCTTAGATTTTCCACAGAAGATATATTGATTACCACTGTAGATCAATTCACCTTCACTTTTACATTGGGAATTCAAGGATTCGATCAATTCACAACTACCAGAGATACACTTTATCGCTTTTATTCCCTCCTGTCCACTGACGTACCATCCATCAGAAATATCTTCATTGGTATACTTCTTTTCACACTTTCCAATCTTTGAATTACAAATGTAAAGAGATTTCAAACTATCGGATTTTCCTGCCAGTTTATTTTCACTTTCATTCAATACTACATAGTTATCGGTTCTATAGATGGTAATAGAATATTTGGTAGCTTCGGCAATAATCTTCATATTCTCGCTTCCTGGGAATTGACTATCAATGGCATAATAAAGTTTTTCATCCTTTTTACTAAACTTCAGACCAGCTATGGGTTCCTCAACTTCATCCGTCATATTACACTTTCCATCTACACATTTAATGATTTTTTGGTATTTGTCGGATTTGTAAAAACCATTACTTGGATTGGGAACAACTTCACAGTTGCTGTTAGACTCAGAACATTTAATGAGTATATTATTATCCTCATTTTCTTGACTAGTAATGAGCTGATGATCTGATTTTATTAACAAATATCCATTTCCAGTGACTTTCGTCATTTCTTTACCGCTTCCACTAATTTGAACTAAAATTTTATCACCATATTCAGTGACTGGGAAATCTGATTTTCTTCTAATCGTAAGAGTATAGTATCCATCATTATTGACGGAATCGCCATCTGCAATACATAATTTTTCATTGACAATGGCACCTTCCCCAGCAATATCACAATTACTGTTTTGTGTTTCCTTATAGAATAAGCAATCACTAGTATCACAGAGAGCATAGCCATCATTTCCAACGACATAACCATAGGTGATGTTACATTTATCTTTAGATGGACAATCGTACATTGTGGCTCCAAAATGCTTTCCTCTAATTTTACTAGTATCGATTTTTCTGTAGGTCGAATCGAATAATTTAATACCGATACTTTCATCGTCTTTACAATCTGATTTATAGATTGTTCCATCCAATATACAGTATTGACCATCCAATAAAACTTCACCATTCGAGCGAAGGCATTTTCCGGTTAATTCAGTCTTCACTAAATCTTTATCTTTACCATTACCATTAGGTTTCAAGATGTACTTACATTCATCTAAGCCATGGGTGGGAGGAACAGCAGATATATCACATCCATCTGTGGTACATTTAATATGAGCATCTTGGCTTCCGGTGGCAGCGTAATTCTCAAACAATAGATTTGCTTCAGCATTCATTAATTCACATTTGGAATTATGACAGACGACATACGCATTTTCTTTCTTACCCTTTTGAGCACTATTTAAGAGGTACTTCTTCTCATCTCCATCTCTACTGACTTCTTTACAGCGACTTCCAGTACAAATATAGGCCTTCACATTGGAAGCATTAATTCCTATTTCATTTGTAATCTTGCGATGGTACTGATCATCAATAATTATATTGGAAGTTTCACCTTTATCTTCAACTTCACTGTATTGTACTGTAGTTAATTCATTCATAATAACGTATTCTTCACCATCTCTTTTTCTTAGGCCACCAAAACTTGATCCAAATAAATATTGATTATACAAACCGTTACCTTGGATACCACCAACAGTAACTTTTCCTTCACTAAATGAGATTCCTTTGGCGATCATGGAGAACCATTCACATATTCCGGAGCGACATTCAATGGCTTCATCATTTTCATTATCCTTATCAATATATATACCATCCATGATTTTACTGGTGACTTCCTTTGCAGAAGTTTCTGAATCCTTCTTACTCAACAAGACACCATTCTTTAAATTGAAACCGGTAATTGGTTCCACACCCAATTCTCTCTTAACACAGGCAGATCCAATATCACATTCATACTTAAAGGTACCCTCATTCAAAAATACGGTCTTTAAAACACTTTTATTTTGATCAGTAGCATATTTGTAATAGCCGTTATTCGTTTGATAATCATATTCTATATCCCTCTTAGTACTGTCACTTTTTCTTACCTCTGCATTTGTAAGATTAGTATCGGTGAGTAATGTCTTCTTATAGTAGAGTTTCTTATCCTTTAAACAGACTACCTTTTCGTCAGCTGAAGGCGATACCGTTTCAGGACAATCGTCCACTTCCTTTATGGTTTTCTTGAAAATGACACTATATTTACTGACGTCTGCCAAAATATATCTGCTACTAGTACCAGCAGTGGGGAAGTACTTGTTATTCAGAGCGTATAAGTAATTAATATTTACGGTTGAAATATCCAAGTTGCCCTCATTACTTACATTATCACTTTGGCACAAGTAGAACGCCCATTTATCATCTTTACAAACAGGATTACTATCTTCGTCTGGAGTACATTCTCCATAAATAATGACATTATAATTAGCGTTATTGCAATACACATTCTTTGTGTCATCAAGTTTATCATATTTAATAGTTTTACATTCAGTCTTGTCACATCTGTAGAAGAGGTGTCCACTGTAATCCAAGAAGTAGCCACCTTCCTTCACCTTCTTTTCACAGAGACCACTTCCGGAACCACTACAGAAATAGAGTTCTTTACCATCATAGTAGTAACCATCCACTTTCTTTTGGGAAATAATATCCTTAGTAATGGTAAAGATAGCAAATTTATCACCAGTGACTCCTGAAATCCATGGAATATTAGAAGATTTCACTTTAACCATGACCTCCTTGGTTTCATCCGTTTTTGGAAGGTATACTCCATCACTATTGACACACCATTTAATATTACCATTTTCTTTTACAAATTTAGCACTATCTGTAGAGCAGCTATTGACAAATGCGTCTTCTAAACAGACGGCATTGATTCCAACTTTTGTATAATTGTTAATATTACAACGAATCATGGATCTGGAACTAGTATCAGCATTGACATACCAACCATTGACAATAGAAATTTCAGGATCTTCATTATAATAATTAACTTTGGATTGATCATTTATTAATAATGGTTTATATTCTTTATTTTCATCACCATTAAGATAAAAACCTTTTAGAATGGAAGATACGGAATATTCCACACATTCATTATCACATTTTATAACCCTCTTAGGACTAGTATCTTTATTTGTCTTATACCAATTACCAACGTTATTTATTACTTTGCAATCATAGTTTATACACTTTATCAATTTTTTATCTTCTCCATTAACACTATATTTCGTTAAATCATCTATAATTAACGGAGTAGTACCACTACAAGATCCATTAAGACAATGAATTAAATAGTTTTCACCAGTAGCATTTATGTACTCTCCATCTCTTGGATTGTTTTCTTTTTTACATTGGATATCGTTATTTTTTTTTAAACATGAAATTAAAATATGATTGTCATTATCAACATACCATCCTTCTTTTGGTTTCGATTCTCCAGTACAACTTTCACTATCAACACAATTTAAAAGTTTATATTCGGAATCACCGCTGAGGAACCATTTTCCTTGATATGCTGAGGTATCTTCACATTTATTACTTTCACATTTGATGAGATATTTTCCCGTCTTAAGGTAGTAGCCATCATTAGCCTCGGCATAGTCACAACGGATTTTTCCGACAGAGGTATTACAACGCACTAACTGCTTGGAGATGTCTTGACTTTTGTAGTAGCCTTGTTCTAGGCCTGAGGCTCTTCCACAGCTTTCCCCAGTACATTGAATTAAACCATCCTTATCATAGGGAAGGTAGTATCCATCCTTATTGATAATATCGATACATGTTCCAGAACAGTCGTTTTCACAAGATTGAAGCTTATTGGTGGCGCTAAGACAGTAGACATACGTCTTCCTGGCATCAATGGTGGCCAATGTACATTTACCATCCTTATCACAACTAATGTTGCTGCTGCCATCATAGTTTGGATAGGTCTTACTGACTTCATCTTGTAGCGTACAGGTACTCTGTTCACACTTGTAAACCTTTCCTTGCTGAGCACCAGTGGCAATAACTTTGCCTTTTGACCCATCAGCAACAAGGTAGTATGAAACTTCGTTGAATTTAACTGGGGTAATTTTCTTTCCTTCAAAATTAATGAGGATTGTTCCTGCAGATGATCCTGGGAATATTTCGTTCGCAACAGTAATGAAATATTTTCCAGAAGTTGCAGTGACACTTTCTTCCTTTATTTTTGAGGAGTCTTCTTCATTATAAGTAATACAAATTTTACCATTTGATTTAATTTTGCCAACATAGCTTGCTGATTTACACCAATTCGTATCTTCTGTAGTAACAGCGGTTATAAAACTGCATCCATTGCTACTATCACATTGAATAACTTCTTCTGATTTATTAATGTAATAACCATTCTGTAAATTTCCTTTTTGTACTACGGAGAAATTACTATTACTATTTGTAGTAATAATTAAATTTTTATTCGTATTAGCAGTATTATAGTTAATATAGTAATTCTTTACAGTTGTTGGAACAGCACATTTGTACACATCTTCTGATTCTTTTTTACAAACTACTAATTTTCCATTAGAAATATTTTCATCAACATCTATAATTTTTGAAGTATCCTTATCAACAATGTATGCAAACTCTTCATTCACATTACTTACTGGAAAAGTATACGCTGAACTGGCCACAATCTTACCATTTTTAATATCCATGAAATAATTACCTTCCACTTCAGAACATGAATTCTTTGCTACACAATAAATGACCAATTTATTTGTATCTCCTTTATTTCCATTAAGAAGGACATCATTAACTTCACCGTCCTTACGTATCCATTTTTCGGTGGCTGGTTCATCTCTCTTTCTTCGAGCAGCCGCAGCCGTTTGTCCTGTAATTATGGCTTTTACATTTCCCTTTTCACCATTTAAATAGAATTTAGTTGCATCAATCGTTTCGCTTCCCTCAATAACTTTACATTCAGTCATGTCACATGAAATTAACTTCAATCCATTGTCTGAAATATAGACATCACGATCCTTAACGTCGTCGTAAGGGGCACAAGCGGTGTTCGCGCCACTGGTCGTACATTTAATCAAAACGAGAGCCTTTTGACTGCTGTCCACATAGTAATCCCCTGGTTTGTCGACGGCTTCACACTTTCCCTCACTCTGTTTACACCTTATAATCTTTCTATCGGCGCTATTGAGGAAGGTCTTCTCTTCCAGAGATTCATCGTTCCCTTCAAAGAGCGTACTGGCAGCCTTACTTTCACATTTTTTATCGTTACATTCGATGAGATTGGCATCACTACCAACGTAGAAACTGTACTTCGGATTATCAGTGGTGACTTCACAATCAATTTTTATGCTATCGGTGGTTTCACCCGGCTTCTTATACTTTACTTCATCACATTTGATCAAGGAAAGGTCCTTGAGGCCATTGATGTAATAACCTTTAGCAATTTTTTTGGCTTCAGTTTCTTCTGTAGGTGACTTTTCATTACATTCATTGCTGTCACAGCTGATCAATCCCTTTCCAGAGTTCGTAAAGTATTTATTTTGTCCATACTTGGCATTCTCAGGAACTTCACAGGTTCCACCGGTACAAACAATAAGTTTGGCACTGAGTTCCTTCTGATTCAAGACGAAATTCTTTTCGCTATTCAGGAAGACTTCCGTTCCAGTAGTACTTTTAACTTTACATTCTAATTGATTTTTATCTGTTTCACCTGCACCGAATACTTTCTTTTTACATTCTACCAGACCATTGGCACCTTTTGATCGATCGACATAGTAACCCTCATTGGCAAGTACATACTTTGTTTCGTCTGTTAAAGCTTCAATACCAATGGCTTTAATTTGAATTAATTGATAGCTGTTATTCTTGCTATTCTTATTCACAAACTTGGCGCCATCATCCTTCATTTCAATTTCCGTGTTGAAAGTACAGTAATAGAACTTACCATCCTCCTTCTTAATGATTTCGTTGTCTCCTGTGCAGGCAGATTTCTTTTCCACAAGCGTCACTCTATAGCCTTTGTCATTGTCTACCTTCACAGCAATATTCGATTTTGTTGTGACCCCTGGAAAAGCGTTGCTCTCCACCGTTACCAAGTATTCTTTAACTTCACTTAAGTCGACACCGTTACCACCACTACAGAATTTTTTGTCGGCTAAACTAATCTTACCAATGTTACTATTTGAACAAGTTTCACTACTATAACTTTCACAACTTGTCTTTGAAGTACATTTTATTCCAGTGGCAGCAGAACCAGCTGCAGCAGGAACATTCAAATAATATCCTGGTGCATCGACGGCGGTTAGTTTACAATTAGCAGAAGCATCACATTTAATTAATGGGTAGGATTCCTTTGTAAATACATCTGCATTTAAATAATAATAATTTTCAGTTGGTCCTTCGACAAAGACGGACATCAAATATTCATCACCGGATACACTAAGAGTAGCAATTTTACCAGATGTAGTTGATTCAATAATTTTTTTACTAGTACTGTCGATAAGGTAGTAGCCACCTTCAGTTTTACAATTTCCTTTAAATTTGCAGTCAGTTCCGGGTGTACAACTAGATTCAGAATTTAGTTCACATTTTTCTCCATTGGTTTCTTGAACATCAGGTTTATCTTGTTTATATGAACTACATATACCAGAGGTACAACTAAAGTATCTTCCAGCGCCATCGTTATTACAAAGATCTTCAATTCTTGTTTGTACCTGACTCGTTGAGGCTTTAGCACACTTGAGTCCACCAGCTTCATTTTTATTATTTTTTTAAAAAAAAAAAAAAAAAGAAAAAGAAAAATCAGTATATAATAAATCAAATTATATATTTAAAATCAAATAAATTATAATATCAATTGAGAATAATTTTTTTTAAAAATAATAATAATTTTCATCTAATAAAAAAATATAAAAAATATAAAAAAAAAAAAAAAAAAAAAACATACTTGCTGGCATTTCATTATCATAAAGTATATAATTTTCATAAGTAATAACAGCATAGAAATTCATAGAGGAATCTAAACTAAATGGTGTTTTTGGTTTATGTTGAGCGAAATAATATTTTCGCTCAGCTGCTGTTGCTGGCTTTGTATCACTACTAAATTTTAAAACTGGATAAGATTTTGGATTTGTACTGTCATACTCAGCAAGACAGAGAGCGACATCAGAACCAGACATAACCAACTTACCAATATTTTGTGCATTACACGATCCACTGGGAGTGGCTTTTTCGCATACACCTTTTGAACATGATGCATACCCATCTTTTAATTTGAAATAACCATATGTTCCATCACCACTAAATTTTGCCAATTCTTCAGGAGAATTTTTATATTTTGCAATATAACCAGTACCTCTTGCGGCATCAGTTTCTACGTAATGATAACCATCATTACTTGCAGTACCTATTATAATAAATATTTAATATATTTTTGTAATGAATAAATGTAATTTGAATAATATAAAATGAATATGCATTAGATAGATAGATATTTTAAAAAGCTTCACTTACAGCCACTAGCTCCCTCGGCTTTAATTGGACTTCCTGGATTTGCTGCATTATCCACAAATTTACACTCCCCTAATTTTCAATAAAATTTTAATTATTTTTATTCCAATAATTTTTTTAATATTAATAAGTTTCATTGTTAAAATTACTTACCATTAGCAGTACGTCCATACATTAAGCCCACCAACAACGATAGGCTAAAAAAAATATATAAAATTATTTTTTAATTATTGTATCTATTTATTATATTTAATTATTTATTTATATTTTATTATTTATTATATATTATTTTGTATTATTTATTATTATTTATTATGTATTTATTATCTATTATGTATTCTTACGTATTATTATTTATTATCTATTATGTATTCTTACGTATTATTATTTATTATCTATTATGTATTATTATGTATTATTTATTATTATTTATTATTTATTATTATTTATTATTAATTATTTTGTATTATATATTATTTTGTATTATGTATTATTTTGTATTATATATTATTTTGTATTATATATTATTTTGTATTATATATTATTTTGTATTATATATTATTTTGTATTATATATTATTTTGTATTATATATTATTTTGTATTATATATTATTTTGTATTATATATTATTATGTATTATATATTATTATGTATTATATATTATTATGTATTATGTATTATTATGTATTATATATTATTATGTATTATGTATTATTATGTATTATGTATTATGTATTATGTATTATTATGTATTTATTATTATGTATTATATATTATTATGTATTATATATTATTATGTATTATATATTTTTATGTATTATGTATTATTATGTATTATATATTATTATGTATTTATTATGCGTTATGTATGAATTATTATTTATTATGTATTATTATTATGTATTATTATTACTCCATTATTTAATATTATTACTACCTCAACTATTATTATTATTATTGTTATTATTACTACTATTATTATTATTGTTATTATTATTACTAATATTATTATTATTGTTTATTATTTATTATTACTATTATTATTATTTTTATTATTATTTAATATTTATAATTATTTATTATTTTTATTTTTTAATTTTTTATTTATTATTTATATTTTATTTATTCAAATTACCTTAGATATTTAAAATTCACCATCTTCTTGTTTTTTGGTATATTTTTAATGGTTGAATTATAAACAAAAGTATACTAACAAGTTATCTCTTTCTTTATTATAATTTATATACAATTATTTACAGTAAAAATTATATAATAGTTTTTTTTTAAATTAATATTATTATTATACAAAAATCTAAAACAATATGAATAAAAGAAAAAAGAAATAAATATTAGTATTATTTATAATTCTGTTTATCTATTTTTAATTATATTATATTACTTCTTATTAAAAAAAATCTATAATTATTTACCTTTTTCTAGTATTATTTCTTTAAATAAATAATGAAAAATATAAATAATTATTTTTTCTTTTTCCTTTTCTTTTTTTTATCCTTTACTTTAACTCATGAATCAATAATATATTAATATCAAAGATTAATATTTCTGCTTTTATAATAAGTAAAGTAAAAAAAACTTTTAAAAAAAAGAAAAAAAGTAAAAATAATAATTTATTATTTTTATTTATTATTTTTTTTTTTATTTTATATTTTAATTAATGAATTTTTTTATATTAGAAAAGAATTTTACTTCCCTTTTATATGATTTTTTTTTTATTAAATAATAATTTTATATTTAGAATATAGAAAATGAAGTAATATAAAAGATTATTTATTTATTCTCTACCCAAAAACTGCTAACCCATCATTTATTAACCAAAAAAATTTTTTAAATTAAAATGGTAATAATAAATAATAATAAATAATAATAATAGTAATAAATAATAACTAAAATAATAATGATAGTAATAATAATAATAGTAATAAATAATAATAATAAATAATAATAATAATAAATAATAATAATAATAAATAATAATAATAATAATAATAATAATAATAATAATAATAATAATAATAAATAATAAATAATAATAATAATAATAAATAATAATAATAATAATAAATAATAATAATAGTAATAATAATATATTAATAATAATAATAATAATAATAAATAATAATAGTAATAAATAATAATAGTAATAAATAATAATAGTAATAAATAATAATAATAATAATAATAAATAATAATAATAATAAATAATAATAATAATAAATAATAATAATAAATAATAATAATAGTAATAAATAATAATAGTAATAATAATAAATAATAATAATAATAAATAATAATAGTAATAATAGTAATAAATAGTAATAATAAATAATACTAATAATAGTAATAATAGTAATAAATAGTAATAATAAATAATACTAATAATAGTAATAAATAGTAATAATAATTGTGTTATTGTAATTATTAATTAGTAAAATGCTAACTCTATTTTTATTGAAAAAAGAATTATCTATTATATAAATAATATTTTTATTAATTTTTTCATTTTTTTTAATATTTATTACTTCCATGAATTATAAAAATAATAAATAGTAAAATAATAATCAATTAATAGATACTAATTAAATGTTAAAAAAATCATTAATTATCCCTAATAAAATTTTATAATTAATAAATTTATAAAATAAATAGTAATAGTAATTTTATATATTATTCATATTATTCATATTATTTTATTATGCCATTTATACAACTATAATAGATAGAATAGATATTTAAGTCTTTTCTTTTAATTTTTATTATATTAATTTATTAGTAGTGTATATAAAAAATAATTTAGACACACCTAAAATGAGTATCCATCTCCCATAATGACAATAGAAATAACTGTAAAGGCAATATTTGCTATTACTGCGTTGTTCCTCCACACACGTCGTTACATGTCTGCCTGGGGCTTTATTCCCTATACATTCTTACTGATATCTCCATTAACCATGAGTATCGGAATGGTAACTATTCACCCCTCCAGTAGGTGTAATATAATATCATCAGTGCCTATGATTAAGATGTAGCAGAGTATCGTAGGGGTTGGGTCTAATATGCGGTCAATTAAGATATATAATAATAAGATATAATATTATTTCTTTTAATATGCGGCCAATTAATATATATATATAATAAAATTTTATATGATTTCTTTTTATTTGATTAAAAATTATGTGTAACAATGATGTTTGTGTAACCAATATCATATCATAAAAGTTACACAAATAATGATAATTCATCATAAAAAATCATTATCATGATTATTATAGTACATTTTAAACATATATAGTTGTTATAAAGGAATTATAATTATATTTTATTTATATATTATCAAATATTATCACAAAAACAAACATTTAAAATATAATAAAATTTTATGACTAAAAAATTCTAATTTATGACTTTTTTTTTTTTTTTTTTTTGTAATATAATTTTATGAAATTTTTATTTTTTTATTATGTAATATTAATATTTTATTACGCAATATTTTATTATGATTTTTTTTATTATCATATTTTAATTAAAAAAAATATATATATCATTATTTCTAATTCATATTATTAGATATTTAATATATAATTATATATAAATATATTGTTTAATTAGGCAATGCGACATTCAGAAATTGAAATTTCAATTATATTATTATTAAAAAGCAAATAAGAATATAGAACTTCTTTTAATGTCTAAGGTATTAAATTTATTAAATAATTTTTAACTTTAACAATAATTTTTTTTATTTTTCTGAATTATAACATTAAAATGGATAATTGACTATTATTCCTTATTAAATTGGTCATTTCAATGAAATCTTTTTATAAATTTATATATATTATTTAATTTTATATATATATATAAATATATATAAATCCTTTCATCTAAAAAAATAATTTATGAAATGACTACTTCCAATTCTTTTATAAATAATATATATGTATTGAAAATTTTGAAATTTTAAAATTGAAATGTCAAATTTTAAAATTCAATCTATTTTTATAAAATATTAAATTTAAAATTTAAATAATGATAATAATAATAATAATGATAATAATGATAATAATAATATAATAATAATAATAATAATGATAATAATAATATAATAATAATAATAATAATGATAATAATAATATAATAATAATAATAATGATAATAATAATATAATAATAATAATAATAATAATAATAATAATAATAATAATAATGATAATAATAATATAATAATAATAATAATAATAATAATAATAATAATAATAATAATAATAATAATAATAATAATAATAATTATAATAATAATAATAATAAAGGGCTTTTTTTTTTTTTGATTTAAATTGAAATTTATTAAAGGCGAAAATTGAAATTTCAATTATTATCATAGCAGTACATATTAATAATTATAATAAAAAAATATAAATAAAATATATATAATATTTATTATTAATTATAATGATTATTATAAATTATATAATTATTTATTATATTATGCATTTTTATTTTTTATAATAGTAATTTTATGATAAAATATTAAAATAAAATACAAATATGCTAAATTTTATAATTATTCATTATGCTATTAATTTTAACCTTTATAATAATAATAATCATTTAATACTATAAACTGAATATTAAACTATTATTTTAATAATAATTAAATGATAAAGAGTATAATAAACAGTTTTAAGATTATATTATAAGTTGAATAGTTTTAAATAAAACACGATTAAATGAATAAAATAATATTTATAATAATAACATTTATAATAATTAAATAAATAATGGAATAATAAACAATAAATAATAATAAATAATAAATAATAACAAATAATATATAATTAAATAATAATAAATAATAAATAATAAATAATAACAAATAATATATAATTAAATAATAAATAATAATAAATAATAACTAATAACTAATAATAAATAATTAAATAATAAATAATAATAATAATAATAAATAATAAATAATAAATATAAATAATAATAATAAATAATAATAATAATAATAATAATATTAATAAATAATAATAATAATAATAAATAATATATAATAATAATAATAATAAATAATAAATAGTAAATATAAATAATAATAATAAATAATAATAATAATAAATAATAAATAATAAATAATAACAAATAATATATAATTAAATAATAAATAATAATAATAAATAATAAATAATAAATAATTAAATAATAAATAATAAACAATAAATAATAAATAATAAATAATAAATAATAAATAATAAATAATAAATAATTAAATAATAATAATAATAATAATAAATAATAATAATAATAATAAATAATTAAATAATAAATAATAAATAATAAATAATAAATAATAACAAATAATATATAATTAAATAATAAATAATAATAATAAATAATAAATAATAAATAATAAATAATAAACATTGTTAGAATATGTGAAATGTATGAAATATAAGCTTCAAATGTATTGAAACATATTGTAATATAAATAATGTATAAGCCACAATGTATTAATATAAAAGCATTTAATTTAGAATAATTAAGTGCTAGTAACTCTTTATCATAAAATATATTAATAAAATTGACATAATTATAAACCATAAATTCATAACACTTAACAGATTAAGAGTCTCATCTGACTCTTAAAAAAGATTCATAGCAAAAGAATCTTTTGCCGGAAACAATATTATGTCAAAAAAAAAAAAAAAAATAATTGAATTTTAAATTATGATAAAGGTTGCTCATTATGTCAATTTTTAAGATGACTAATAAAACTGATAACTGATCAAAATGATCAAGACAGAAAAATTGAAGAAACGCGTAAAATAAGAAACTGTTGATAAAAGAAGTTATTTCAGGATAAGTAAAACTCAAAAAAATATAAAAATATATATTTAAAAAAAAAAAAAACACGTATAAACGTATATAAAAGAAAATTATATATCTTCATACTAGAGACTCTTAATTGAAATTATAATTTGATATTTTAACAAATAAACTTTTGGCTATTAGTAATATAATATCTATACATGAAGGAATCTACTATGTGATGGAATATTTACGCCCCATGAATATACAAAACATATTATTTAAAGTATAGTTATTTTAACGCGTATTTATAAATATTAAACGCGTATATATAAATATAAACTACAATAATGGAGGAGTCTATATGTCAGAGACCTCATATAAAATAATTAATATATAATATCCCAAATATTCAAGGGAAATATAATAGAATGGTAATTCCTAGGGTACATTCTAACAATAATAATATTATTAAACCTAGCGTGAAATAGGTTTAAATAAAAAAAAAAAAATTATTTAATATAATCATAATACAAACCTTCATGATGAAAGGTATAATAAAATAATAAATATAACCATGAGTTATATAAAAATGGATGATGTTTATCCATCTATAAACTATACTTATTTATTACAGAGTATTTAAAATTATTAAAATTTTATAATTAATATTTTAATAATGAGAAAATTCAAATATATAAAATCCTTTTTAGAAATTTGTATTTTAGGAGGAAAGTAGGCAAAATAAAATACAAATTATAAAAATATAAAAGAAAATAAAAATATTAAAGAAAAGTCACTTTACTGATTCTTTGAGCTAATTATTTGAAAATAATATTTATCTTGAAATGAATAAAATAGCCTAATAGCGAAAATTAACAAAAATTAACCTTTAAGAAAGAATTAACTGAAATAGTGAATATTAATCAATTATGAAACAATTTATATTATTACTAAAAAGTTTAAATGACTAGAATAATATAATTAATTATAAATACAATCAATTTTAATAACCCAAGATTATGATTTATCAAATACACTAATATATAATTAACAATTTATAGCGAAAATATATAAAAGTTAACGCTAATCTATAAAGCGGATTATAATTGAAAGTGATGTAAAACCCAATATATAAGAGGTATTCACACAAATTGAGATGGTATAATATCACCCTTCAAGAGAAAGGTTTCCATCATATATAAATGGTATATTTAAATCATATAATTATTTTATATTAAAGATGACATAGATTCATCTAATATTTATTAAAGGTGTAATAATATTAAATATTTAGTTTTAGGGGGAAATTATTAGATTATAAATATATTTTAAGAAATTATTTTAGCAATATTTAAATTAAATTAAATAATTAATATATCATAAAAAATATTTTATTCATGTAAAATTAGAGGTTAATTTAGGATAGAAATATATATAACAGTTTAATAATATCAAGTTAATAGTGTAAAATAGAATAATTTTATATACACATATTCACCAGTAAACCAATTTATTCATTATAGAATAACTAGGTTTAAGGGGGAATGTTAGAATATGTGAAATGTATGAAATATAAGCTTCAAATGTATTGAAACATATTGTAATATAAATAATGTATAAGCCACAATGTATTAATATAAAAGCATTT